>JADRCD010238121.1:737-14221 GCA_019843815.1 Montemys delectorum
TCATCTACTTTCTTAAGACATTTCTTCTATTATACTTCTTCCTCAAAGCTTTCCCCTTTTCATAGCCTCTTTCTAGCGTATTGTCCTCTACATATACTTACTACCACATAAACAGATACATAAAACTCAGAATCTAGGATCTGCATGAGAGAAAGAAAGCATTATTTTTCTGAGCTAGAGTCACCTCACTTGATGTATTTTCCAGTTCCATCCTCTTGCCCGAAAAGTTCATAACTACAGTTCTCTTTGTGGCTGAATAAAGTTCCATTGAGTATATGTATCACATTTCCCACACACACACATACACGAGTATATGTATCACATTTCCCACACACACACATACACACACAACGTTTGATGTGCCCCAGGCTGGCTTTGAACCTCTATGTATTCCAGACTAGCTTTGAATTCTTTTTTTTTGTTTTTTTGTTTTTTTTTTTTTTTTTTTTTTTTTTTTTTTTTGTTTTTTTGTTTTTTTTTCGAGACAGGGTTTCTCTGTGTAGCCTTGACTTTCCTGGAACTCACTCTGTAGACCAGGCTGCCTCGAACTCAGACCTTTGCCTCCCACGTGCTGGGTCTAAAGGCGTGCGCCACCACCGCCCGGCTAGCTTTGAATTCTTGATCTGCTTGTGTTATCCCTCAAGTACTGGGATTACAAGAATGAATTAGCGTATCCAGATAGACAATCTTTTTTAATTAACAACTTTTTAAATTATCAATGTTCCAAAGAAATTGAGAGAATATGATTAATTCCAGTTTCTGGAAGACAACATATCATAATAGTCTTCCAAACAACTGTATTAGAGTTCTGAATACTAGAACCAAGAGTATGTATGTATGTGGTCTTTGTGTATATGTGTGTAAGAAAGACTGAGAGAAAGAGAGACAAAGAGATAGAGGTAATAAGGAATTAACTTACTTGAGTGTGTGTTGGTGTGGCCAGCTTAAAACGGGACAAACCTGGGCTAGAGGCAGGGAACAATTGTAGATGGGGAAAGAAGAAATATTTTTCTTTTCCATTTATCTATTAATGGGTACTTAGACTGATTTCATGTCTTCGCTATTCCAAATAGTGCTGCAGTAAATGTGAAAATATAGCTATTTCTTGATAGAGTATATTTCCTTTCTATATATACCCAGTATTGGAACTGCTGAATTATGTCTAGTGTTTTGTGGAATCACCATACTGTTTTCCCCCAGTAACAAAACCAAGTTTCATTCCCACAAAGAATACAAAAGTATACTTTTTTTCTTTCTATAGCCCCTCTAACAATTGTGATGGATATTCTAGCAAGTATAGGACAATATATCTCATTGTGTTTTAAATTTACATTTCTCATATAAACTTTTTTTTAATATTACTATTGGTGTTGTATGTCTTTTGATATGTCTGTTTAGGTTCTTTATCTGGTTTTCAATCAGATTATTTGCTTTCTAGCTTTGGGGTTGAGTTCTTTGTATATTTTGAACATAAACCTTTTAGCAGGTGCACAGTTTACAAATAGTTTCTTCCACCCTACATGTCCTTCATTCTGTCTACTATTTTCTTGACAATGCTGTTTGAGTTTGGTATAATTCTATTTGTCTTCTTGTTTTGATTGCCTGTGCTCTGGGGACCACATCCAAAGAAATCATTCCCAGAATAATGCCATGAAGCATATATTTTCTGCTGGTAGCTTTATCATTCCTGGGCTTACATTTAAGTCTTTAATTCATCTTCAGTTGATTTTTATATATGATTATGAAATGAGGACATTCACAGATATATTGTGTGGATATTCTGTTTTCCCAACCATTTACTTATTGGAAAGACTATTTATTGGATATTCTTGGCAACTTTTTGGAAAATCAGTTGGCTATCAATTTGCGAATTTATTTCTAGGTTCCCTGTTCTGTCCCATTGGTCTGTCTACTTATATGCTAGTAGCATGCTGCTTTGGTAAAAATAGCTTTGAAGTTCTGTAGTATGGGTTGGCTATTCAGGGTCTTTTCTATTTCCATATGGACTTTAGAATTTTTTCTATTTCTATAAAGAATGTTATTGATATGTTGATAGGATTGCATTGATTCTATAGATTAATATATGTAGAATGGACATTTTAACAGTATTTTTCCAATCTATGAACATGTGATATCTTTCTATTTCTTTTTTCTGATTCATGCCATAAATATGCAGGAATTTCTCTGGTTCCAACACCATTACAATGCAGCTATTAAAATAAAAGTTTTCATCATTTTTCTGTTGAGTATGATTTTAACTGTCAGTTGTCCTGGTTTTATTATGCTGAGGTGCCCCGCTTCTATACAAAATTTGCTGAGGGTTTTTTAGGGAAGAATAAATGTTAAAATTTTTCAAATCCCTTTACTGTGTCTATTAAAGTGATTATACAATATTTTACTTTATTCTGTTAATGTGATATATTACATTTATAGATGTCTGGACATTGAAAGAAATTTGCATCTCTGGGATGAATCCTACCTAACCATAGCAAATCATCTTTACAAAATTTTTCATTTTATGTTTGTGTGTACTTGTGTATTGGTGTGGGCACACACACAACTTGTTAGGCTTGATGGCAAGCACTTTTACCCACTGAGTCATCTCACAGGCCCCAAATCATCGGATTATGCTATCTGTGTGTTTTACCACTGAGCCATATTCACAGCCCACAATAAGAATTAGTTTCGCATGTGGTGGTGGCATACGCCTTTAATCCCAGCACTTGGGAGGCAGAGGCAGGTGGATTTCTGAGTTTGAGGCCAGCCTGGTCTACAGAGTTCCAGAACAGCCAGAACTATATAGAGAAACTCTGTCTCGAAAAACCAAAAAAAAAAAAAAAAAAACTAATTCTTTTTAATTAGTTTCATTTTATAGAAAAAAATAGGTTAAAAAACTGAAATCTATATGTATTGTCTTAAACTTTTATTCTAGTGGTCTTTCATTAACTTTATATCTGAAGAAGAAATATATCTGAAATCTTACTTTGATTCTAAAAACAATAAAGAACACTACCAAAACAAAACAAAAATGAAAAAATAAAAAATCTGAGAAGACTAATGAGTAAGGAATTTGAGTCAGTAATAAAATCTCTCCCATAATGGAAATCCCAGAACCTTATATTTGAGGCCTTGAATTCAACCCTTAGCAGCAAAAAATTTCTTTCCTTGTACACGGAAGCATTCTTCAGGGCCCACAAGATGGCTCAGCAGGTAGAAATGCTTGCTGCCAAACCTCCCAATACATTCTGTCTCTAGGACATACATACATTGTGAAGAGAGAGAACCAACTTCCTAATCTGTGGGAACAACATGTACTTTCCTCCTAATAAAACATTGGCTTATTGCAATTAATTTTTTATTACAATTCAGTAATTTCTATTTTCTAAGACAATGTTCTTTAGCTGCATTGTTTTAGCAGATTTTGATTACATTTGATTATAAAATGGACTAATAATGTTGCAAATAAAATATATAAAATATTTCAATATGTAAATGGTTTTATCGAGATATGGTCTGTAGCCCAGGCTGATCTAAAACATACAGCAGTACTCCTTCCTCAGCCTCCCAAGTGCTGTAATTATAGACATGAACTACCGAGCTAAGCTGCAGCTCTCCTTTTTAATAAATAAAAAAGGATTGGTAGTACAGAGATGCAGATTAGTGCATCTATCACAGAAACTTCTATTTGCAGTAGACAGTGATTAACTCAAAGATCCACAAATGGCCAAAGAGGTGCACAGAATAAGACACTGCAGAATGCTCAGCCCTAAGTGAAATATCTATACTGAACATCCTCCCTCCTGCCCAAACTCAGGGATCTCTATGGAAGAGGGAATGGAAAGACTATAAGAGCCAATGGTGTGAAAAAGTACAAACAAACAGTAGCTTCCAGACGTAAGGACAGCTTCACATATAAACTCACAGCAATCATTAACATACACAAGCCCTGTGCAAGCTCAAGCTAGACCAAATCCCAGAAGGAAGAAGGAAGGTGGACATGAAGTCCCACCCCTAGCTGAGGAGCTACTTGCAAATGATAGCTGCTGGGAAGGAGAATCTGTTTTCTTTGAAAGACTTGCCCCTCTTAGGTTGATCATACTCCAGTGAAAGACTACACATCCATAAATACATATATACTGAATGACTAGGGAAAAGAAGTACACACAAAGTTGATGGTCAGGAAAGAAGGGTGATCAGGAAATAGTTAGGGGAAGGAGTGAATATGGTCGGAACTTAATTCTCAAAGAATTAAAAGACGGGAAAAATGGAGAAAGGATTTGGTGTTTCTATAATAATATTCCACCAATCAATCACCAATCAAGGACTATACAGGGTGGGGGGAAGGAGTGAATATGGTCTGAACTTAATTCTCAAAGAATTAAAAGACGGGAAAAATGGAGAAAGGATTTGGTGTTTCTATAATAATATTCCACCAATCCACCACCAATCAAGGACTATACAGGGTGGGATTGAATGTACTAGCAGCAGGTATATAGTAAAGGATTGCAAATTCGATCATCAATAGAAGTAAAGGCCCTCGGCCTTGTGAAGGTTTTGTGCCCCAGTGTAGGGGAATGCCAGGGCCAATAAGTGGGAGAGGGTGGGGGGACAGGCATTGGGAGGGGGGAGGCAAAAGGGGTTTGTTCTTGTTTTTGTTTGTTTGTTTGTTTTGGAGGAGAAAATGGGAAGGGGAAAATGTACGTGTAAATAAAGAAAATAAAAAAAAATAAATGAATCTGATGTTCAAAAAAAAAATAATAATAATATTCTCAGTAACTTATATCCTGAGTAAAGTAAGTATATCTTTTACTATATTGGAGAGATGAGGAAAGGAATTATACACAACTTGAAGCAGCTTTCCTTTAACTGCCAGTTAATCTTGATCAATTTCCAGGAATGCTTCTTGTAATGAGTATTATCCATTCTCCTTTATTTTTTCTAAAGGAAATGTATTGTAAATCACAGTAAGCTAAAAAAGCATTAGCTGTCCTCTTCAGAATGGTCATTTGTGTCTCCTAGCTAGTACAGAAAATTCTGCCTGTTTCTACCCAGAAACCATTCATTTTTAACACTCTTAGTGATGTAACATGACAGGCAAGGTTCCTACTGTCATTGAGCTTACATGCTAATGCAGTGAGCAGACAATACATAAGAATGAAATTCGTTTTAAAAAATAAGGACTTTCAAGTGAAGAGAATGTAATAGAGTACTTAGAAAGGGAATATCTACTCCAACCCCTGCAGCTCTAGGGGTGGATTGATCCCAAGGCCTGTGCATGCTAGGCAGTCACTGGACTACATCTGTTACCAGGTGAGGGAATCAACAAAGGCATCTGCCCAGATTGAACTCTAAAGTGTGGGGTAAAAAAAAAGTGTAAGAAACTGGGGTGAAAGCTTGTGCAGTAGTGGTTAGTTTCCCTAAAACCATCCACTCATCAATGAAAAGTTATTAGCTTAAACAAGACTGAGCAGAGTTCAGAAATGTTCAAGAACTTTCTTTGCCTGTATAGTCAAACCTCAAAGCATTGTTCCATAATGGATAGAGGTCCACTGGTTTATCTCCTAATATTCCTTTTATAAAATATTACAGAATTTTCTTCTTTGTTGTCCAATATAGCATTGGACAATCCTTCCTTACCCTTAATTTATAACTGGCATATTTTTTCCTTCCTTCTATCCTTTGTTTGTTTGTTTGTTTGGTTGGTTGGTTGATTTTTTTTGTGGGGGTGGTTTGTATTTTTGCAATAGGGTTTCACTATGTAACTCTAGCTGTCCTAGAACTTTCTATGTTCAGGCTGGCTTCAAACTCACAGAGATCTGCCAGCCTCTGCTTCCCAAGTGTTAGATTGGCATAATTATTTTTTGGGTATAATGTGAAAACTCTTAAAGATAATTATACCTAGCCAGGCAGTGGTGGCATACGTCTTTAGTCCCAGCACTTAGGAGGCAGAGGCAGGCGGATTTCTGAGTTCAAGGCCAGCCTGGTCTATAGAGTGAGTTCCAGGACAGCCAGGGCTATACAGGGAAACCCTGTCTCAAAAAAAACAAACAAAAAAATGATAATTATATCTAAACTTCTTGCATAATCATTATTATATTAATTCACTAACTTCTTTCCCAAAATGGACAAAAACTACTGAATTTTAATCATAGAACAGTGGTTCTCAATCTATGGGTTGCAACTGGGGGGGTATGCATTAAACAGCCCTTTCACAGGGTCACCCTATGACCATTAGAAAACAGATGTTTACATTATGATTCATAACAGTAGCAAAATTGTAGTTATGAAGTAGCAACAAAAGACTTTTTTTTTGTTTTTTTTTCAAGACAGGGTTTCTCTGTATAGCCCTGGCTGTTCTGGAACTCACTCTGTAGACCAGGCTGGCCTCAAACTCAGAAATCTGCCTGCCTCTGCCTCCCAAGTGCTGGGATTAAAGGCGTGTGCCACCACTGCCCGGCGCAAAACCAATTTTATGGTTGGGAGTCACTACAACATGAGGAACTGTATCAAAGAGTTACAGCATTAGGAAAGTTGAGAACCATTGACATAGAACATGGTGTAATGGAGTAAAACATGAGTACCATAGAACTAGATAGGAATGAAGGAAGGATGGATTTAGGAATAGGGGAATAGTCTGAAACCAGCAAAAATCCTTTAATGCCAATCTAAGGAAAGGAATTCAGAAGTTATTCTGTTAGAAGAAAAGCAGTGTGATGGTTTGAATAAGAATGGCCCTTATAGGCTCATAGATTTAAATTCTAGTCACTAGGGAATGATACTATTTGAAAGGATTAAAAGGATTAGGAGTTATGGTCTTGTTAGAGGAAGTGTGTCACTGGGGGTGGACTTTGAGGTTTTCAAAGCCATGTCAAGCCTATACATTTTCTGCTTACAGATCAAGGTGTAGCTCTGCCTGGTACCATGTTCTCTGCCATGATGATAATTTAATTAAGCCTCTGAAACTGTAATCAATCCCCTAACTGAATGCTTTCTAAGAGTTGCTTTGGTCATGGTATCTCTTCAGAGCAATAGAACAGTGACTAAGATAGAGTATGGTACCAGGAATGGAATATTGCCATGACAAGCTTGACCATGCTACTTGTTAGTGGAATGTGGGCTTTGGGACTTTGGATTAGGTAAGCAGTTGAATACTTAAAGCATGGCTTAATGGGCCATACTAGTAAGTGCATGGATGACAATGGAGCCTAAGAGCAGTGTAAATTATTGTGGTCTGGCTCAAGAAGTTTCAGAGGGGAGGAATATTGGTAACTGTCTTAGAGACTATTCTTGTTATATTTCGGCAAAGAATGTGGCTGCATTTTGCCTGAAGCTAAAATGAAGAGTTTTGTACTAATGGCTGGCATTGGCAGGAAAAGATTTCAATATAGCCTAATATTAGGCTATATCTGTCATCTGTCATGTCGTTATTAATAGTCACTCCTATGCATATCTACAAGGAAAAGGAGCAAGCTGGACAAAGAGAAATACAAAATATGTAGTGTGAAGAGAAAGGGAATACCAGGAAGTATAATGGAGCTCAAAGCAATAAAAAGTTGGGTTTTTTAAAAAAGATTTATTTATTTACTATAAGTAAGTACACTGTAGCTGTCTTCAGACATGTTTTCTTCTCTCTCCAACCCCCCCTTGCTCCGGCTCAAAGATTTATTTATTATATGTAAATACACTGTAGCTGTCTTCAGACACCCCAGAAGAGGGCATCAGATCTCATTATGGTTGGTTGTGAGCCACTATGTGCTTGCTGGAATTTGAACTCAGGACCTTTGGAAGAGCAGTCAATGCTCTTAACTGCTGAGTCATCTCTCCAGCTCAAAAAGTTTTGGGTTTTTTGTTTGTTTGTTTGTTTGTTTGTTTTGTTGTTTTTTTAAAAGCCTGATGCTAAATGGGATAAATAGAGTAGTGATTTGAGGGCAAGACCCGAACTTGATAAGCTTCTAACTTGTGAAAAGGAATTAAAGGGAAGGTTAAGCAGCAAAAGGGAACCATGAGCAACAGAAAGGTGTTATGAATGTAATTGGAGGGAGCTACGTGCCAGCCCCACTTAACTGCAGAACTTGGCAGTTTTGACTATGTGATTTTGGTATTAGAGTCAGGGAATACAAGGAAGAGATTATGGAATCTCCCTCCACATCTAACGGAAGCTACCATGATCAGGCTTGTGTCAGGGGTATACCTACATTGAGATCCAGGAAGGCCACTCTATAAGAAGCTATGAAAGTGAAACCTAGATTTTGTTGGAGACCCCAATATATTAGAGATGCCAGAGTTAGGGGATACCTGTCAAGATAAGTTGCAGACTGGGTGTGGAACTAGCCAAAGAGAGAGACTATGTTGTAGTCAAGAAAGCTGAAAAGACTTGGATCAGAAGAGTGTTTTGACATCAGACATAGAGATACAGCATTTGGAGTTCTACTGGTTTTTCGTTTTGCTTTGGTCCAGTATTTTCTCACTATGCCCCTTTCCTCCCTTTGGATTGGTAATGTATATTCTGTGCCACTGTGTGTTGGAAGTATATGATCTGCTTTTGATTTTGGTTTTACAGGGAAGAGATTGCCTTGAGTCTCAGAAGAGACTTTGAACTTTGGACTTTTAAAAATGATAAACTATGGGGACTTTTGAAATTGAAATTAATGTCTTTTTGCATTATAACTACAAGATTATGGTGACTTGGGAGTGGTTGTGGGGTTTGAATATGAATGGCCCTAGTAGGCTCTTATATTTAAATGATTAGAACCTGGGAATGGCACTATTTGAAAGGATTAGGAGGTGTGGCCTTGTTAGAGGAAGTATGTCACTGGTAGTGAGCTTTGAGGTTTCAAAAGCCTATGCCAAGCCCAGACTCTCTTTCTGCTGCTTATAGCTCAAGATGTAGCTCTCAGCTACGCCTCCAGGACCATGCCTGCATGCTGCCATGGCCTCCACTATGATAGATGGAACTGTAAGCAAACTCACAAATGCTTTCTTTTATAAGAATTGCCTTGGTCATGTTATCTCTTCATAGCAATAGAACATTAAAGGTTTAACACTTAATATCTGTTACTTCAGAAAGGAGATGGCAGAGAAAATAAATGCATACAACAGAGTTCTAGGTGTGAATGGTTTTGTTTTGTTTTGTTTTGTTTTGTTTTGGTTTGGTTTGATTTGGTTTGGCGTGGTTTGGTTTTTCGAGACAGGGTTTCTCTATGTAGCCCTGGCTGTCCTCTGTAGACCAGGCTGGCCTTGAACTCAGAAATCCGCCTGCCTCTGCCTCCCAAGTGCTGGATTAAAGGTGTGCACCACCACCACCACCGGGCAGTGTGAATGTTTTTTAAAATTACTTTTGTATTTATTTTGTTTGTGTGGGGTGAATGGGTCTCGTGTGCCTACCACAGTGCACCTGTTCAGGTCAGAGGATAACTTACAGGCATTGGTCATTGGGATCAAACTCATTGTCAAGCTCAGGAGCAAGCATCTCTCTCTACTCACTGGGCCATCTCACTTGCCCAGAAGTTGATTTTTAAGGGCAGCAATACCTGTCTAATTGGCTCCCTGAGAGGTGGGAGTAGTGAAAAATAAGACCAACAGAAAGGTAGCTTAGCAGAATATAAAGGACTTAAAAGCTGAACTCTCTGGGTTCGAATGTCTGTTACCCTGCTTTGAAAAAGACAATTTCCATTTTCTAGTTTCTTTTCCTATGGCCTGCAAATGTAATTTTTGTAATGTTCTTCTCTATGGTAGTGGTTGTAAAACTTGATTGCACCTGGAAATAAAATGAGAACTTTAAATACTATTGATGTCTGGATTCCAAAACCAAATATTCAGAACTATCTGGTCTAGGATCAATAGCTGGGATCAAGTGTTCAAATGCAAGAGCCTGTGGATGACGTGTCACTTTTAAGCCATAAGCAGCTCCCAGTAGGCTCATGGACATCTCTGTTGTAACAGTAACAACTAAAGGGAAGAAATATTTTGGCTCACAATTTCAGAGATTTCAGTCCATCAAGGCAAGGAGTGGCCTTGTTCAAGGTAATGAGAGTGTAAGATGAAGCTACCAGATCAGGAAGCAGAAAAGAGATAGGCAGCAGCAGGAGTAAGTGTAGCTAACAAAGGCTGCATAGTGAAATAGTTCCCTATTTCACTAATCATGGTCTGCCTCCAAAAGGCTCCACACTGACTAGAGAACAAATGCTCAAAAGCATGCCTGAGAGGGACAATTCAGACTAAGTATATTTTAGTGACTATGCTGTGTCCCTTCCATATATAATCTCATCCAATCATTACAACTCTATAAATGTTATTATTCCATTTACCAGAAGAGTACAAACAAATTACTCTCAAGATCAAGTACTGATGTACTGAATCTGTTGAAAACTTCAAAACAACAAACTGGTTGTAAGGGCTAGAGATCATCACAAAAGATGTAAACTTTTTCCTTGTTTATAATCTCTTAATATTTCAGTGTCAAGTTGCTTAAAACTACTATGTAGCTCAAACTAAATAAGGATACAGATTTGCTTCTCTGATCAAGAAGATGTTAGAAATTCAGAAGTGAGAGCTCTGGAGTAGGGAATCCTGAAGCAGAAATGACAGTAGGCACATCAGTGTGTGCTTGGAACAGTACCAGTGAGGTGGCTGGTGCAGGAATCCCAGGCACAGATAACACCAACACTTAGGAAGCTGAGGCAGGAAGATACTGAGGTTGAGGCCATCCTCAACTCCATGGTGAGAGGCTCAAAACAAAAGTAATACTGCAAGGATTAAAATAATGTAAAAATATATTAACAAGTCAAGACTCTTAGTTTTCCAGACTTATTAGAAATGAATAATATAGACATATAGAGCTGTTTGGTTACATTTCAAATCCAATTATTTGAAATTTTACACATCTAAAATATGGAAACTTTAAATTTGTGAATGCTTATTTCTATGACTGAAAAGTAGATTTTTAAATCTATGTTTATTCCCTTTTTGTTTTTATCTGTTCTACCTTGGTTTACTCCCCGACAGCTCAGCACCTCACATACCTGCATATAAAATTCATAGTTTTGCAATTAACAAAGCTTGAAAAGACCTTTTTAAAATGTGTATGTGTTCTCCTGTGCCTTCTCTTTCTTCCACGTGGGACCTGGAGACTGAGTTCAGTCATGAGGCTTGGCAGCAAGTGCTGCCTTTACCAGCAGTATCACCTTGCTGTCCCTTTTAAAAAATGTAATTAAATTCAAGACCCTGATTTTAGGACTTTATATTTTAGTTTTTGTTTTATTTATATTAGATATATGTATGGTATAAACATATTAAGATATATTTACATTTTAGTTCCTTATATTTAGGACACCCATGTTTTAGAATCAAGTAGCTATTCTTTGACATATACACTAGTACAGTGAGTATGGCATTCTTGACCACTGTGTTTCTACCACACAGATGTCTCTAGTGTATCATAATGAATGTAAATCACTTGTGAAAAACTAAAAGATCACATTATATATTTTACTAGTTATAAAGCCGTACAGAAGTTATACAAAGCGAAATCTCTTGTAGTTCAAAAATTGCCCCTCTCAAAAAATGTTTTTTACACTTAAATAACCCCCCAAGTAAAAATGGTTTTTACAGTTTTTAGTTTAAATGAAAGTTTATTTAATAGCATTACTTCTAAGACAAAGATCTAAGTTTGCTAGAATTACCAAACCTTCAAAGCCACACTTATCAGACCTAAATACTAAGGAAAGTACAATTCTCTGCTGAAAATTCTATTTAAGGACTAGGTCTTTCAACACCAAGACATGTCAAATTACGTTTGGGTCTTTGAAGCCCCAGCTCTTGGGAATGAATTCCAAATCATGACTGTTGAAAACACACGTGCTTTAGTTTAGTAACCCATTTTATTTTATTTTTTTTTTAAAAAAAAAAATGCATGCTTAACAGAGATGGGGCATTTCTCGTTTTACATACCTTCATTTTTGGAAAGCTAAAATGTAAACAATGGCATTCATACATAAGCCATCTTTTAAAATACCACCTAGAAGTATAGTTTAAAATGTTTTTCCTATATAGCCCTTGAAGTAAAATGAAAACACTGCACTGCCCGTCTTTAAAGTTTGTTAAAAACGAAGGAAAAACTAAATGAGTTTGCAACTTTAAATCTTCCAAATGCCCGCGCTCTGCAAACACTTCTCAAGCCAGCTTAGCATATTCTGTCTGGGTCAAGCTCGGTGACAGCAGGCCGAGCATTCTGAGGAAAAGCTGCCTCTAGCCTGGTGTACAAAGCCCTTCCTTTGATCCTTTTCTCGTTACTCTGCAGATGGAGGACCAACAAACAGAACGCTTTCCTATCGATGAGCACACGTCCCTCTCTTCAGCAAAGCTCCCAGACGCCAGACCGAGGCCAGGCCGCGAGGCCATGCGGAGCTCTCGGGACGCCAGGGCCAGGCGGGTCAGGGAGGAGAGGCGAGGAAAAGGTTCTTCTAGGCAAGCATGAGGCTCGGACTCCGGAACAAAGCGCCTGCCCAGGAAGACCAGGCGGCCCGCCGACGCACACTCACGGGGCTCCCGGCGCTACGCAAGATTCCCGCAGCGCGCCGGCCCGCCGCCCTTACGCCACTGGCTTGGCCCCAGAGCCTTCGCGAATATGGCTTTGCGCACTGCGGCGGGGCTGCGCCGCAACCGAGCTTACCCGGTGGCTCCTCCCCGCCGCCCTGCGCCGATTGGTAGCGGACGGAAGCCCGGCTGCTGATTGGATATCGAAGGAGCCACTCGGGGAGGCTCCGGTGGGTCGGCCGCCGCAGAGTGATAAGTTCGGCTTCAGACACGCCTCAGCGCCAGCAGCGAGCCGGAGCTCTATGGAGGTGGCGGCGGGTACCAGGTGGTGGCTGCAGCAGCTACTCCTCTGAGCTGAGAGTTTCAAGCCGGCCCCGTCTCCTTCCTCCCCCTTCCCTCCCCCTTTTTTGTTTTCCGTTCCCCTTCCCCCTCCCTTCCCCGTCCCCGACGACCGGATCCAGAGGAGGCAGCTGCGGTGGCAGCTGCTGAGTTCTCGGTGAAGGTGAGTGGAGTCGCCGCCGCCGCCGCCGAGCGGAGCCCTCTTAAGATGGCCGCCGCCCCTGGCCGCTTCTTGTCGAGTGGAACAAAATGGCGGCCGCAGGCGGAGCCGGGCGGGGCGGCCTTTCCTCTGCCTTTGGGCTACCTAGAAATCTATGGCCTCTGCGCTCCTTCCTGTGCGGACCAAGGAGCTAGGCTGACGTGTGGTCGAGTGGCGGGCGCAGCCGAGATCCTGACGTGGGATCCGGGAACAGCGTGCGAGCGTGGCAGGCCTCGCGCCTCGGCGGGAGGGACGCGGCCCGCGGCAGGGCCCGGCCGTTGGCGCGGGACCAGCGAGGCGGACGAGTCCGGAGCCCGGCCTCCCGGCGGGGAGGAGGTGTGTGGGCCCTATTGCGGGATGTCCCACTCCGGCGACGCGGAGAGCGAGGCTCTGTCCCTTTGTGGGCCCTGGC
>JADRCD010238121.1:14621-28880 GCA_019843815.1 Montemys delectorum
TGTTTGGAAAACATGGCAGTCATGAGGGTCATTAACTAAATCCCACTAATGTACTATGGTTCTAGAATAAAGAGTAAATGGATTGTGGGGAGCTATTTTGCCCTAATGTATGTCTGAATCTCTGTGCAGTGTTAGGAGAGGGCACGCACAGATCCCTTGGGACTGGAGTTAAAAGTTGTGAACTGCCATGTGGATGTTAGGAACCAAACTGCTTTCAGCGTCTGAGCCATCTCTAGCCTCTAGCTCACTTTCTTTTAGGCCAAAGTTCACATTGTTGTGCAATTTCTAAAATATAAGTAGGTTCCCTTTCAAGTAAGGCATAATTGGTATAGTAAAAATTTTCTTTTGAATAGTGCTTCTTCGGGCGGAGGAGGAAGTAGGGGTGCACCTCAGCACTATCCCAAGACTGCTGGCAACAGGTATGGTAAAACTTGGAAAGACAGTTAACTTTTAAAAACTGTCAATTTGATTAAAGACTTCTCCATGCCTAACAGGATAATTCTCAGGAAGTCATCAGTAATCTTGATGTGGATTCATAATTTTAAACTTATTTTCATCCTCTTGGTTTATGTTTGCTGGTACTCCAAAATTACTATCCCTACTATAGGGTATTTGTAAAGTGGTCTGTGTGGAATTTGCTTGCTAAGCATTTTAGAATTAAGTCTCAAGGTTTGGTGCCTGGGCCAGCAGTTTTGGCATATTCAGGAAATTCTCGGGTTCTACTCCAAACCTGCTAGAACAGAAATTGGGAATAGGCCTTCCAGTCTGCTTTAAGAAGCCATCTGAATGGTTCTGATGCTGTTTAAAAAAGTTTTATAACATTGTTTGTTGTGGAAAAAAAGTAATACCGGGTGGCGCACGCACTTGGGAGGCAGAGGCAGGATGTTTTCTGATTTCAAGGCCAGCCTGGTCTACAGAGTGAGTTCCAGGACAGCCAGGGCTACACAGAGAAACCCTGTCTCAAGGGGGAAAAAAAAAAAGTAAAGCCTAAGATTTTGGTTTGGTGACTCTTTTCCCCCTCTGTTTAACAATTTTAGGGTGGTATGGCATTTGTTGTGAGTGAATGCTGTGTTGTTTTTTCTTAATTGTAAGCCACTTCATTGATGTTTTATTAAACTAGCGAGTTCCTGGGGAAAACCCCAGGGCAAAACGCTCAGAAATGGATTCCTGCACGAAGCACTAGACGAGATGACAACTCCGCAGCAAACAACTCCGCAAATGAAAAAGAACGACATGATGCAATCTTCAGGAAAGTAAGAGGGTAAGTGCCAAGGTCTGTTCTGAGGAGAGTAGAGGTGTATGTGTACTGAAAAATTCATCAGGCATGATTCATTTGGCGTCTATTACATTGTAGTGGATTCAGATGTCAACAATATTTTAAAGATTCTTAAACAGAAGAATAGCCTATTGATATTTTACAGCAAGGGTTACTTGTTTACAACCCACAAGTTTATGCTGGCATTTCCATGTTGGTCTAGTGTATAACTCAGTGATGTGAGTGATACAACCATCTTATTAACTCATGGTCAGTTCCATATAATGAAGACCTACTGCTCTTGAGTTTTTAGAGCGGGTTTCTTATGAAACAGCAGGAAAGCCCAAATATGATTCAGATGTTGTAACTGAGAAGTGATTCCAGCATCTCTGGATGAAAAATGAACACTTCTATAATACCATGGACAAGATTTGCATAAGCTCAAGCCAGACAAAAGCCCTACTCTTAGCCAAGAAGCTACTAACAAATAAAATACGTGCTGCTGGGAGAGGGATATTTTTTTTCTGCCATGGAATGTCAGTTGATAAATCAGCCATACTCCAAAGCAAGGTCTTAAATGTTCAGGAATAAATTATAGAACATTTGGGAGGGTTGAAAAGAGTATGGTTTAAAAATACACTATGGAATTCTCAAAAGAAGTTGGGGAAAAAGAAACATTTTCCTGTTTAGGGACCTAGTAGAGGGGAAATCAAATTTTAAATGCTATTTTTTAGCTCAAAAAAAAAAATGTTAAGTCACACTTTGTGTTTTTCCCCCCAGCATACTAAATAAGCTTACTCCTGAAAAGTTTGACAAGCTATGCCTTGAGCTCCTCAATGTGGGTGTAGAGTCTAAACTCATCCTTAAAGGGGTCATACTGCTGGTAAGTTTAAGTTGTCAGCTTAAAAGAGGGGGAGAAATTTAACAGACCCACGTTTGACTGAATTATTGCATTAAATGAGATATAGTTCCTATAGAGATAAGTATATGATATATACATACATGATAGATATGATTAATGATGCTTGTAAAAACAAAACACCGTTAATGGTATCAAGATCCAAGGAGTGAACCATTTGGTTGACCATGCTGTCCAGAAAGAATAGCTGTTGTTTTCCTTTTGTGAAAGTGATTTTTGGAAATTTTATGATCATTGATACTGAATTCTGACATCTTGTTTTGCATGACTAACACAGAGTTGGATTCCCAAATCTAGCATCTCTGTGGTTTATGATTTATAGTTCATTTCTAACTGGAGAGGAGGTATAACATGAGATCTATTAGATTTTACCAGACATGTTAAATTTTAAAAACTTAAGTGTTTTTTTTTTTCCCCTGAGGTGTCTAAATTGTGATTGTAATTTGTTGTGAAATGTAAGAGTAAGACTTTGAAGGGGGACTATTTCAGCTTCCAGTTGATTCTGGTTTGTTTGTTTTTTAATGACTTACGTAGATTGTGGACAAAGCCCTAGAAGAGCCAAAGTATAGCTCACTGTATGCTCAGCTATGTCTGCGATTGGCAGAAGATGCACCAAACTTTGATGGCCCAGCAGCAGAGGGTCAACCAGGACAGAAGCAAAGCACAGTGGGTGGCAGTTTTTATTTTCTTAGTTTTGAAATTAATTTGAAAGTTTTTTTTTTAACAAAGCCTATATTATACTTCTTGTTTTCAAATAGACATTCAGACGCCTCTTGATTTCTAAATTGCAAGATGAATTTGAAAACCGAACCAGAAATGTTGATGGTAAGAGTTTAAATTTGCTATTAACTAGTACTGGGTGTTTTTATTACGCGTGTGTGTGTGTGTGTGTGTGTGTGTGTGTGTGTGTGTGTGTGTGTCCGTCCGTCCGTCCGTCCGTCCATGCGCGTGCATGCATGTTTGCATTCCATGGCCTAAGTATAAAGGTCAGAACATTTACAAGAGTGGTTCTAAGTGTTATTGTGTTTGCCTCCCTTCCCTCAGTCTATGATAAGCGTGAAAATCCCCTCCTCCCTGAGGAGGAGGAACAGAGAGCCATTGCTAAGATCAAGATGTTGGGGAACATCAAATTCATTGGAGAACTTGGCAAGCTTGATCTTATTCATGAATCTATCCTTCATAAGTGCATCAAAACAGTAAGTATGACTGAGGTGTAGTGGCCTAGGGGCGAGGCAGTCGATGAGAACATCCTTATTTGGGGAAAATTAGGCAATTACTCTTATATTTTGGTGACCAGGGATAACTTAGGGGATTTTGTAGTGTGCTTTATAAAGTAGAGAGATAGAACAGATTGCCTGTGTTAAAGTTCTTAGAGGGTTTCTTCAGTGCAGAGCGGCAGGAAAGCATTGTCTCGCATGCTTTAGGAATTACAGATGAGTCAGTCCAAATCTAAGGAGGAAAAACTACATAAACAAGAATAACAGTGATTGTAAACATTCTTTTGATAGCTTTTGGAAAAGAAGAAGAGAGTCCAACTTAAAGATATGGGAGAGGATTTGGAGTGCCTCTGTCAGATAATGAGGACAGTGGGACCTCGATTAGATCATGAACGAGCCAAGGTATGTTTTTGTTGAGAAAAGTGTAAAGGGTAGTGTCTTGTGAGGTAGTATTTGCTCTAGTCATTGACACTTAAAACAGCATAATCCAAAGCATCTTAAGTAATATACATTTACCTTGTATCTAATTATGTATTTTTGTCTCTTTATCAGTCCTTAATGGATCAGTACTTTGCCAGAATGTGTTCCTTAATGTTAAGTAAGGAATTGCCAGCCAGGATTCGTTTCCTACTGCAGGTAAGATGTTTTTTTAACAGTGTTGAAAGTTTTGAAGTTTTTCATTTGGAATAGTAATGGAATGGTAAAATAAAACTTATATGTTTATTAATTACAGGATACTGTAGAGTTGCGAGAGCACCATTGGGTTCCTCGCAAGGCTTTTCTTGACAATGGACCAAAGACGATCAATCAAATCCGTCAAGATGCTGTAAAAGTAAATTTTTGATTTCTTTTTTTTTTTTTTTTTTTCTAGGCGCAATCCCTCCCTTTGTTAACTCTTAAAATTAGAATTGGTATTGCTTTGTAATGTCCTTCATCCCATTTGGGAGAATATTAGTGTTATTTTAGTAATAAGGACAGTACTTACCCACTTTCTTCTCAAAGGATCTAGGAGTATTTATTCCTGCTCCTATGGCTCAAGGGAGGAATGACTTCTTCCTGGAGGGACCGTTCATGCCACCAAGGATGAAAATGGATAGGGACCCACTTGGGGGACTTGCTGATATGTTTGGACAAATGCCAGGTAATTTTAAACCCAGCAGTGTTTTTGGTTAAACTAAAAGTTAATGTTTTAGTGAATTTCTAAGAATTGTTTGTATTTTAAGGTAGTGGAATTGGTACTGGTCCAGGAGTTATCCAGGATAGATTTTCACCCACAATGGGACGTCATCGTTCAAATCAGCTCTTCAATGGCCATGGGGGACACATCATGCCTCCCACGCAATCGCAATTTGGAGAGATGGGGGGCAAGTTTATGAAAAGCCAGGTAAGATATTGATAGTGTTAGGGCTAGCCTTAGGTCTAATATCTTTTGCCCTTTATTGTTTTTAAATGAAACTGAGTTTTGATGCTTTTTTTTCTTGGCATATTTCCATCTGACAGTTGTTTCAAATTGAGTAAGATGCTTATCCTTAAGATTAGTAAAATCACATCACTTTATTCCACAGATAGGTTAGATATTCTTCCCTGTTTCACCTTTTCTGGGCAAAGCAATGGCTTGGCTCATCCCTTTGGTACTTGATTACCATAATTTTTATCTAGACTTTCTTTCTCCCTTTCTGAAATAGGGGCTAAGCCAGCTCTACCATAACCAGAGTCAGGGACTCTTATCCCAGCTACAAGGACAGTCGAAGGATATGCCACCTCGGTTTTCTAAGAAAGGACAGCTTAATGCAGATGAGGTACCTTTGCCTACATTACTTCTATGCAGTAGTTTGTCAGTGCAGAAGTCTCTTGCCCGATGATTATAAAAAGACGCGAAAGAGGACTTAAAGCTGGAATTCTTTTCCTTTTATTCTCTCCTCTACTCTTTGTCTTTAACTTCTTTTCTACTTTTCTCTGCTTTTTTTCTCTCTGGATGTCCAGCGTCCTATGAGCGAAGATTATGAGATATGAGGGCAAGTTTCTAAGTTATTTATAAAGTTATCATGAGAATATGGTAAAAATATTAAGTAGAATAAAGGTTTTATCTGCATTGCTGATATTGGGAGACTTGAACAATACAAACATAAGGTTTGTGAACAGGTTTTTTTGTTTTGTTTTTTAAATTTCAGTATCTTACTCTTTAAATCAGGTATTTTTCCCGTAAGTTAAATTTATTATGTGACATGAAATAACTTAGTTTTTGCAGAATTATATCTCTGTCATAATAGATTTGTATAGAATTAGTTGTGGGGTATTGAAAGAGTTATGTTCATTAGTTCTGTTAACTTGGTCGTGTGTTGATTTGTTTTCAATTTTAGATTAGTTTGAGGCCTGCTCAGTCGTTTCTAATGAATAAAAATCAGGTGCCAAAGCTTCAGCCCCAGATAACTATGATTCCTCCCAGTGCACAGCCACCACGCACTCAAACACCACCTCTGGGACAGGTATGGATGGGCCCCCAAAGTATAGAACACTTCTCAGTGTACCTGAAGTGCTTTCTTCCCGCTGCTTCATGGTAGTGCTGTTATTTTTGGTTTGTTTTGTTTCATTTCAATTATACATGTGTTGTGTTTCTTGTCTTTAGACACCTCAACTTGGTCTCAAAACTAATCCACCACTTATCCAGGAAAAGCCTGCCAAGACTAGCAAAAAACCACCACCATCAAAGGAAGAACTACTTAAACTGACCGTAAGTTTCAGAAAGCCTCATAAATAAATCTTCTCTGGTGCTTGGAAAACATTTGAGGGTAGGGAATACTAATGGGAATTGAATTGTGTTCTTAGGAAGCCGTTGTGACTGAATATCTGAACAGTGGAAATGCCAACGACGCTGTCAGTGGTGTGAGAGAAATGAGAGCTCCAAAACACTTTCTTCCTGAGATGTTAAGCAAAGTAATCATCCTGTCACTTGATAGAAGTGATGAAGATAAAGAAAAAGCAAGCTCTTTGATCAGTTTACTCAAACAGGAAGGGATAGCCACAAGTGACAACTTCATGCAGGTAGAACATTTTACTGATTAGTGTGGTAAGGTAACTTCTTTACACTTAAGATTGGAAATTAATAAAACTGTTTTTGGATATTCTTCACAAGGCTTTCCTGAATGTATTGGAGCAGTGCCCCAAACTGGAGGTTGACATCCCCTTGGTGAAATCTTACTTGGCACAGTTTGCGGCTCGTGCTATAATTTCAGAGTTGGTGAGCATTTCAGAACTAGCTCAACCACTGGAGAGTGGCACCCACTTCCCTCTCTTCTTACTTTGTCTTCAACAATTAGCTAAATTACAAGACCGAGAATGGTTAACCGAACTTTTCCAACAAAGCAAGGTCAATATGCAGAAAATGCTGCCAGGTAAGAGCCAGCTGACTTAACACTAAATGGAGATTTGGGTCCTTGAATGGAGTTATGTTTGCTAAGAAATCATTTCTAAAACTCACTCTAGATAAGGCCAACCTGGTAAAATGAGAAATTTGTTTTTGCAGAGATTGATCAGAATAAGGATCGAATGTTGGAGATTTTGGAAGGAAAGGGACTGAGTTTCTTATTCCCACTCCTTAAATTGGAGAAGGAACTATTGAAGCAAATTAAGCTGGATCCATCCCCTCAAACTATATATAAATGGATTAAAGATAACATCTCTCCCAAACTTCATGTAGATAAAGGATTTGTGAACATCTTAATGACCAGGTAAGATGAGTAGTTCATTTGGCAGAAGGAAGTCTAATAACAATATAGGTTGAGCTAGACAACTGTTGGTTCCTAACAGAACTTGCTGTTCAGCTTCTTACAGTACATTTCTAGTGAAGTAAGCCCACCCAGCGATGAAACAGATTCTTCCTCTGCTCCTTCCAAAGAACAGTTAGAGCAGGAAAAACAGCTGCTGCTCTCTTTTAAGCCAGTGATGCAGAAATTTCTTCATGATCATGTGGATCTACAGGTCAGTGCCCTGTATGCTTTGCAGGTGCACTGTTACAACAGCAGCTTCCCAAAAGGTGAGGTGACTGGTGTTCAGGTATTCCATCAGGGGTTGAGGGGTAGTCTGAATAGCACATTAAATAATGAATTACATGCTGTGTATTTTTTTTAAGGCATGTTACTTCGATTTTTTGTTCATTTCTATGACATGGAAATTATTGAAGAGGAAGCTTTCTTAGCTTGGAAGGAAGACATAACTCAAGAGTTTCCAGGAAAAGGCAAGGCTTTGTTCCAGGTAAGTGCTTTGTTGAGTTGTTTTGTTTTGTTTTGTTTTGTTTTTTGTTGTTTTTTTTGGCTGTTGACTTGCCTTGGTTTGTGTTTTCTCTTTTTGTTTGTTTGTTTGTTTGTTTTGGGGGGAGCAGGTTGTTGTTTTTTCGAGACAGGGTTTCTCCGGGCTGTCCTGGAACTAACTCTGTCGACTAGGCTGGCCTCGAACTCAGAAATCCGCCTGCCTCTGCCTCCCAAGTGCTGGGATTAAAAGTGTGCACCGCCACCGCCCAGGTTCTTTGTTAGTATTTTAAATGGTGTGTCTAAAAAATGCCAGTTAGCACTGATACAAAGCTATAGTTAAGTAGGTAGGTAGCAAAATAAGATATAGTTACAGGATGAAGTCATAGTGGGATATAAAGGTGTTAAATTGTTTGCATGGTTAAAGGATTAATTAAACCCTAGGTTTATGATCTAGTTTGGTTTTCTGTTATCAATGGAATTAGATTCATTCCATAATCCATAATGTATATAAATGAGTTTAATAGTAGGATCCAAATCTGATAACTAAAGATTCGTTATTTAGCACAATTTAATTTTTGTTGTTGTTTTGTTGTTGGTTTTGGTTTTGGTTTTTGGAGACAGGGTTTCTCTATGTAGCCCTGGCTGTCCTGAAACTTTGTAGACCAGGCTGGCCTCAGATCTATATGCTGATAAAATTTGGTTTGAAAGAGTTGCTATTTTGGACTAGATAAGAAAGACTACAGTCAGTATTCCTGAAATGTCATTATAGAATTGTCAAACCAAAGTGTAAGACTAGTTAATTGAAGGTAGGTGTGGTGCATGACTTGAAGTCTAGCACTGTGGGGTTAGAAGGACTGAGTTGTCCTTTGTCCTCAGTTACAAGATGAATTCAAGGAAAGCCTGGACTAGACTGTATGAGATCTTTGTCTGGTAGTCAGCTAGACTTAGCAATTCAGAGTACTTGTTAGTCTTCAGTTTCCAAAAGTCAAGCAGCCCTTTCTGGCTACTGCGGGCTCTGCACACACATGGTACACAGGCACAAAACACTTGTACATTTTTAGAAGGCTATGGAAAAGGCTCAGTAGATAAAGACCAAAAGTTCTGATCCCAGAATTTACTTTTGGTATATATTGTAAACCAAAACTTAATTTTTACTGAACTATCAATTTAATATTACAGGTGAATCAGTGGCTAACCTGGCTAGAAACTGCTGAAGAAGAAGAATCAGAGGAAGAAGCTGACTAAAGAACCAGCCAAAGCCTTAAATTGTGCAAAACATACTGTTGCTATGATGTAACTGCATTTGACCTAACCACTGCGAAAATTCATTCCGCTGTAACGTTTTTCACAATATTTAAAGCAGAAGCACGTCAGTAAGGTTTCCTTCTGCATAAGGTTTTTGTAGTGTGATGTCTTAATCATAGTCTACCATCAAATACTTTAGGAGTATCCTTAATGTTTAGATAGAATATTAGCAGCATGCAATAATTACATCCTAAGTTCTCAAGCAGAGGCAGTCTATTGCAAGGACCTTCTTTGCTGCCAGTTACCATAGGCTGTTTTAAGTTAGAAAACTGAATAGCAACACTGAATACTGTAGAGATGCACTTTGCTCAGTAATACTTGAGTTGTTGCAATATTTGATTATCCATTTGGTTGTTACAGAAAAATTCTTAACTGTAATTGATGGTTGTTGCCGTAATAGTATATTGCCTGTATTTCTACCTCTAGTAATGGGCTTTATGTGCTAGATTTTAAAATCCTTGAGCCTGGGCAAGTGCACAAGTCTTTTTAAAAGAAACATGGTTTACTTGCACAAAACTGATCAGTTTGAGAGATCATTAATGCCCTTGAAGTGGTTTTTGTGGGTGTGAAACAAATGGTGAGAATTTGAATTGGTCCCTCTTATTATAGTATTGAAATTAAGTCTACTTAATTTATCAAGTCATGTTCATGCCCTGATTTTATATACTTGTATCTATCAATAAACATTGTGATACTTGATGTAGTTGTACATGACTTCAAATAGTATCTGCAAAGTTATGGAGAATTCATTTTACTTTGAGGTATGGATTTATCTCAGTTTTAAGAACTTGGGAAATTTTTTAATTTCAAAGTCTTAATCAATAGTGATTGAACCTGTAAAGTAACATCCCTTAACTCAAGCATTAAGTTTTATACCTCAGGACTGTTCCCTATCAATCTTATTCTAATTTGAACTATCAACTCAATCTGACCTTTACTATTACAGACCTTGTGTCAACTCTTTGGCTCTGCTTTCTAAGCACCTAGGGAATAAGCTTGTCTCATCCACCAATCTCTTTGCTGCAGTAACAGGTACCTGCTAACTCAAAAACAAAACTGCGTGGTTTAGAACCCAGCAAACTTTTAAGTCATCCTAAAATTGACTCCCTCTGGCTGCTTTTCGTTTTTCTTGCCCTTGCATATTCAAGTTACTTAACTTGGAATAGTCAGTGGTCCCCTCACCCTTTAACCTTCAGGTGTGGTATAAATGTCAAAGAACTAGCCTTTCTCTGCTGTGACAGTGAAATGTTTTTATCAAAGTCTGCTGCAGAAGAAAAAATGTGTTTTAGCATGGGATCAAGAGAACAGTAGACCGCAGAAACAGACTGGGTGGTCAAAGTGTCTCCTGTCAAATATCTGTTCTCCGGTGTCCCCAGCTCCTGGTGACCAGCCTGCTATAGGCAGAATAGCAGAGTAAGAACAGATAAACCCTTGCCTCCCAGTAGAACCATGATCTGCTTTGGCAGCTCTTGTTATCAAGATTTGCAGTAGAGTAGAAAAACTGGAGAGAGTTGAAGTGGACAGCGGAGGAGGCCCATCCCACATCTCAGCCTGACCTGTGGTCCACTACCCATTTACCCCTTGGTGAAAGCAGAGCTCCAAGGGGATAGTGGAGATGTGTCATGGCTGAATGGGATGATGAGGTCTTTTTGTGAGCTTCAATCTTAAGAGAATTGCAGTAATTAGAAATTAAGAGCAATTCAAAATTAGGTTTAGGATCTAAAATGTTCTGAATAAAAGATTGAGTCTGAAGCTTGATTGACTGCATGATAACTGAGTTAGGGCTAACAGAACTAACTGAAATGATCTGTGTATAATCCCACTCACCAGAAAAATTAGTAATGAATAAATGCTTGGATAGTGACCTGGGTTTTTCTTCATTTTTTACACATTTGATCCTAGCATTGCACAATGCCTCCACCTTATTATTTGGCCCTCACAGTGCAGTGGTTATATTATTTTTATGTAATATATACAATATACTATCTTCTATATTTCTATATAATTTTATATATGCACATTGAAAAATGAGTACCTTGAAAGCCATCTCTAGGACTGTTCATGGTGTGGCAAGAGTCCTTTCACATACCCCCAAAATGAGTATCCTCCAAATCCTTGAGGTGGGCGTTGTAGATTAACTGTAGCTCTCAATGTTAAGGTAAACCATTTACAAAGCTCTTCTCCACCTTGTCTCGGTGTCAGAGACAGCTTGACAAGAAGGAAGATAGTGGAGCAGAATAGCAGAAACTGAACTTGAAGTCACATGCTCTCTCACCCCCACATCACTTGGAACTAGGTCAGAAATACAGGACAAAAAGCCATCCACTCTCCAAGAGTGTTCTTAGAAACCTCTGCCAGACCCCAAGAGGAGACCATTGGTAGACGGATAGAAGGATCTTTGTCCTGCATCCAAAAAGACCTGGTGGACACACTGAAGGAGTGATAAGTGTGAGAATTTTGCCCCACCAACTATGGAGGGTTTTATACTGCTCACAAGTAGTGACACTTTAAGGGTTGCTGAAACATCTGGAATACATTCTAGTTAACAGGAATATTTAGGGGTAATAAAAAATATAAAGGGAAGAAAGCCCATGTGAGTGCTACTTAGAACAGGGTGTAAATCTCAAGGTCAGGATGGTTGAGAAAGATGGCCTTGAAGCAGGAGAGTAATGGAATCATTGGTAGAACCAATGTGCTGTCCTCGGAGATTTAGCATGATACTATTCACTAACATGACCTAGTGTCTTGTGAAATTTGATTATTCTAGTCGACATAACCAGCACTCACTGAGCAAATATTTGTTAGAATAGATATATGATTCATCCCATCTAATCTTTCCAGGTACTATGCTTTCTTTAATTTACTGATGAGGAAACTGATTCTTAGATAAGTCATACCTTGTCCAAGACATTTATATACCTGGAGGCTCTTAAAGTGGCCAATTCAATGAAATCTTGCATCGTGATTCAAGTTATTGCTCACTCTATATTCAATCTGAGAACACTTCCCCACCCCCACCCCCAGCTCAAGGATGATGCCACCACATTGAAGTGTGTCTTCTTTCTTCAGTTAAAACTGGAAATACCCACATATTTACTGTGTGGTGATTTACAAATTTAATCAAGTTGGCAAGGAAGGTTAACCCATCCAGAGAAGCTTTGTGCTTGTGGGATGAGCCCTTCTTTTTAAGATTCTGTGTGTAAGGTGTATATGGAGGGGAGGTGGGAGTAGGGTATCAGGACTGTTTTTCAGAAGTCCATTTTCTTCCATGGTATTTATGAGGAAGGAGCTCTTTTGTTCTACAGCACAGCAATGTGAGTTTCTGTCTGATTTTCTTGTCTCCACTTCCTGTCTCATTGTAGGAGTGCTGGAATTACAGACATGAGCTGCCACGGCTGGCTTTTAAGGCTGGTTCTTGGGATTCAGTTCAGATCATCTGGCTTGAGCAGGGGGTGCCATGCTACCAGCCCCCTTTCTTTTTTCCCTTTTTCTGTACCTGGTCCTATCACATGTGACTTTATGTACTGGTTAAGCACTCCTGTATGACTTTTACTAGAATGGAAATGATATGAACAAATGTCTATTCACCCCAGAGAGAGCCTAGATGACTGACAAAAAATTTCATCCAAATCTAGTTTATTGGGATTTCTTCTTAAAGATTTACTTTATGATATATATATATATATATATGTACACTGTCACTGTACTCGGACACACTAGAAGAGGCATCAGATCCCATTGTTAAGGTTGCTGAGAATTGAACTCAGGACCCAGTGCTCTTAACCACTGAGCCATCTCTCCAACCTTGTTAGGATTTTTTTTTTTTTTAAAGATTTATTTATTTTATGTACATGAGTACACTGTAACTGTACTGATGATTGTGAGCTATCATGTGGTTGCTGGGAATTTGAATTCAGGACCTCTGCTCGCTCCCGTCGGCCCTAAAGATTTATTTATTATATCTAAGTACACTAATTTTTCAGACACACCAGAAGAGAGCATCAGATCTCATTACAAATGGTTGTAAGCCACCCACCATGTAGTTGCTGGGATTTGAACTCAAGACCTTCGGAAGAGCAGTACTCTTAACTGCTGAGCAAACTCCAGCCCCTGGGAATTTTCAATAGGTTGTCTGCCTTGTTTTTCTTTTTTTTTTTTTTTTTTAAGATTTATTTATTATTACAAATTAGTACACTGTAGCTGTCTTCAGACACAACAGAAGACAGCGTTAGATCTCATTACAGGTGGCTGTGAGCCACCTTGTAGTTGCTGGGATTTGAACTCAGGACCTTCGGAAGAGCAGTCAGTCCTCTTACCTGCTGAGCCATCTCCAGGATTTCTTAACAGAAGCAATCATGAAGAGGTTTCCAGCATTCATCTCTCTCTGCTTCCTGATTGTGAGTACAATGTGACCAGTGACCTTACACTGCTGCCAACATGCCTTCCCTACCATCATGGGCTATATGCTCTTGAACTGTATCCCAAAATAAACCCTTCCTTCCATAAATAGCTTGTTAGCAAATCCAGCTATGTTTGGCTGGATTGTAGCCCCAACTCAGAAGGCCTGAATGTGGCCTCACTTGGGAAAAGTCTTTGCCAATGTGGCCACAATCAGATGAAGTCCTGAGGATGGCCTGTGGTCCTATGTGATGTCCTTACAAAAAGAGAAGAAAGACACTATCACTTGATGATAGAAGGAGAGATAGGGATGTCACTAGACATGTAAAGATGCCCAAGATCACAGGGAACACTAGAAGAAAAGTGCCTCTTATCCTCTAGAGAAAAAACATCTGATTGCTGCAGCACTGGGAGCCTATTACACCTGCTCTTGCCCAGCACTAGCACCCCCACAAGGACCATGCCATCTAGCTCACTCCCTTCCTCTACCTCCCTAGAGCTCCAAAGCTGCTTTACCCAATTGGATGCAAAGGTTCAAATCAGACTAGTGGTAATGCTGGGACCCTGAATACAGTTAGTTCTTCATGTGATGATCCCCAACCATAAGAATAATTTTACTACTGTTATGAATCATAATGCAAATCTTCTTGGAGACAGAGGTTTACCAAAGAGGTCCTGACCCACAATGGAGAAACACCGGCATAGACAAACCAAGAGTAATGATGTGAGCAAATGGACAATGCTGCTCTATTCTCAGAATTATCTGAAGAAATTCACAGGGGTCATCCATTTTAGCAATGAAAAATTAAAAGTAATTTTATAAATAATTTCTATAATTATTGGTGGGGAATGACCTTTTGAGTGAGTTTAGGATTTTGAGGAGCTTAAAGTTAATATAATTTATAATATAAAATTATA
>JADRCD010238121.1:29280-40388 GCA_019843815.1 Montemys delectorum
TGGTGTGTCTGAATATAGCTACAGTGTACTCATATACATAAAATAAATCTTTTAAAAAAAAAAAAAAAGGCTGAGCAGTGGTAGTGCATGCCTTTAATCCCAGCACTGGGGAGGCAGAGGCAGGAGGATTTCTGAGTTCGAGGCCAGCCTGGTCTGCAGAGTGAGTTACAGGACAGCTAGAACTATATAGAAAAACCCTGTCTTGAAAAAAAAAAAATTTTTTTTTTTTTGGAGCTTATCCCAGGTAGTAGTAGCACACATCTTTAATCCCAGCACTCAGGAGGCAGAGGTAGGTGGATCTATATGACAACCAGGACTACACAGAGAAACTTCTGTCTCAAATATTGGAGTTTATTTCCAAATATACTGGGGGAACCCCAGATACAGCCACCTATGCTGACCATTTTGTGGTATTTTGTTTGTCTCCAATACTGGAGAGGAAATTTAGGGCCTCTCCATGCTAGGCAAGACTACAATCCCCTCCTTGGCCTTGCAATTTTTTTTTTTTTTTTTTTGGTTTTTTTGAGATAGGGTTTCTCTGTAGCCCCAGCTATCCTGGAACTCATTCTGTAGACCAGGCTGGCCTCAAACTCAGAAATCCTCCTGCCTCTGTCTCCCAGGTGCTGGGATTAAAGACGCGTGCCACCACCGCCCTTGCAATTTTTAATCTCTAAATTACTCTTCAGAAAAGGATGGAAATCCAGCTCTTTCCCATTTCTTGCCAGCCAAACAAGGCCCTTCAGTTACTTGTTTGGACAACAGTGTTCTGTTTGGGAATGACACATTCTTGTGAAATTGTTCCAACCACTGCTGGTCTGCGATGTTCACAAAGGCCCTTGAAAGAGTTGGATTTTTAAAGAAATTGAAAGACTTAAGCACTGTTCTGGAATCTTGGCTGTACAATCAAGAGTCATCAGAAGCCAAAAGAAGCATTTTTAAAGGACTGCTTTTAAAATACCTATGTATCTACTTAATTGTGTGTCTGTGTCTGTGTGAATTTATGTGCACCATTTGCTTTCAGTACTTGTTGGGGCCAGAAGAGGGCATCATCCCCTGGACCTGAAGTTACATGTGACTGAGCTGTTTACCTGGTGCCAAGAATTGAATTCACATTCAAGTTACCACTGAGCCACCTCTCCAGCCCAGGACATATTTCTTTTTTGTCATTGTTGTTGGCTTTGTTTTTTCAAGACAGGGTTTCTCTGTGTAGCCATACTGTACAGCTGTAGTGCTGTACTAGAACTAGCTCTGTAGACCAGGATGGCTTTGAACTCAGAGATCTACTTGCCTCTGCCTCCTGAGTACTGGGATTAAAGGCACACACATCACCACTGCCTGGCTATTTTTATTACTTTTAATTGTGTTTATAAGCATATTTCTGTGTGGGATTGTGCACATGGGTAAAGGTGTCCATGGAGGCAAGAGGTATCAGTCTGCCTAGAGTTGGAATTACAAGAGATTGTGAGCTTCCCAGCATGAGTGCTGAGAATTGAACTTGAGTCCTCTGGAAGAGCAAGCTGAATGAGCTCTTACCCACTAAGCCATCGCACCAGCTCCAAGTACTTTTAAAAGCAGTACATTGAATGAAGATAGTACCCACCTACTGGGTAAAATGGGAAGGCCAGTCATCTTAATATGAGGCCTAGAGCTCAGTATAATGTTTATAGATGTTCAGGGACAAAGATTCCCAAGACCTGGACTTTAAGCAATACAATGATAAGGTTCTCTCAAAAGCCATGAGGGTAAGCTGCTGGTCAAAAATTTTGTGTAGAGTTTGAATGAAATTATTTTATGAAATGTGGACAGGAGGTGCCAGTTATTGATATATATTAGTGTAACATATGCTTTTTTTTTTTTTTTTCTTTTTTGAGACAGGGTTTCTCTGTGTAGCCTTGGCTGTCCTGGAACTCACTCTGTAGACCAGGCTGGCCTCGAACTCAGAAATCCACCTGCCTCTGCCTTCCCAAGTGCTGGAATTAAAGGCGTGCGCCACCACTGCCCGGTGTAATATATGCTTTTAAATGTGCATTTTAACATAATGATGAGATATTAGTAGCTGAACTATTTCACATACCTCCCTCAAAGGCTTATAAATTTGAGTTAATAAAAATGTTATGTTAATTACATATCAAAGTGTGTGTGTGTGTGCATATGTATGGGCCCATGTAAGACATGGTGTCCATGTGGAGACCAGAAGACAACTTGAGGACTCTATTCCTTCCACCATTTGAGACCTGGGAGCCCGGGGCAGGCTTGTTGGCAAGCACCTTTACCTGCTAAGCCATCTTTGTGGCCCTCAAAAAACTTTTGAATGGAGAGAGGACCTTCCCAGTATTGCTGCATGCCACATGTCTGCTGTTTTACAGTTCACGTGCCAACATGGCTCCAAACAACTGAACAAACTTGCTAAAAGAATTCATAGTGGGAGAGAACGGATGAAAGTATTACAAAGACTTCAGTACAAGATAAATGTGTTTGGGGTGTTTGTTTGTTTGTTTGTTTTGGTTTTTTGTTTGTTTTGTTTTTTGTTTTTTTGTTTTTTACAGGGTTTCTCTGTGTAGCCCTGGCTGTCCTTGAACTTACATGGTAAACCAGGCCGGCCTCAAACTCAGAAATCTGCCTGCCTCTGCCCCCAAGTGGCTAGGATTAAAGGCGTCACCACCACTGCTCTGCTGTTTGTGTTTAAGACTGAGTCTTACCAACCTTTTGATCCTTCTGCCTTCTGATGATAATCCTAGGTGGTTGGGATTAGTCGCCATTCCTGGCAAGAAATGTAAAGAACAACAGCAACAACAACAAAATAAATGAACACTTTTTTGCTAAGTCTTAATGACCGGGGAACCTTGGAAAATAGATATAAAAGATATTATTGAGTCTGTTCTTGCCAGGTGGTGGTGGTGCACACCTTTAATCTCAGCACTTGGGAGGCAGAGGCAGATGGATTTCTGAGTTCAAGGCCAGCCTGGTCTACAGAGTGAGTTCCAGGACAGCCAAGGCTACACAGAGAAACCCTGTCTCGAAATTCCCCCCTCCACCCCCCTCCCCCGCAAAAAAAAAAAAGTCTATTTGCTGTGGCCGGGGCCTGGAAACCTGACTGGGAACAACAGCTGCTTACGGAAAACAAACTCAAGTAAAAGCTGACATCAGGTAGGCCCTGTGCTCATATGGAGGTGAGCAGTGCATGGATGATGAGAGTGAGCTAGTCTCACTAGGGCATCTCTGTAAGGGAGCAGTCTCAGGGTGGAGTTAATCTCAAGGTGGAGTTTCATCAGTTTGAACACACGATGATAAACTCAGAGTCACCAGAAATACATTGAGGCACTTGGACATGGTGTCAGTTAACCAAGAGTGAACCCAGATTTGAATTCTCTACTTTGCTCTCCCCGTCATTCCTGTCTGTTTTAATCTGAATCTGTGCCTGCTTAAATTCTGTCTTTTGAATCTGCCTGTTCTAGTCTGTGTGTCTGAATGTATCTGTTCCTAACAAAGGGCTCTGTTCTTTTAAAATTGAAATACACAGAAAGTATCATATGGGGAAGGAATGAGCATACTTTACAAGGAATTAAGTTTCTGACTCCAACTGGCCCACACACACAAACACTATCAAGCAATGTCCAAATGCTGCATTCAGCATTTATAGTGGCTATTCATTTTATAAAACCCACTTGGGAGGCAGAGGCAGGCAGATTTCTGAGTTCGAGGCCAGCCTGGTCTACAGAGTGTATTCCAGGACAGCTAGAGCTACAACAGAAATCCTGTCTCAAAAAACAAAACAATTTTTTTTTTTTGCCTCAAACTCAGAAATCTGCTTGCCTCTGCCTCCCAAGTACTGGGATTAAAGGCGTGTGCCACCACCGCCTGGCCTAAAAAAATCATTTTATAAAACCACTTTCAATCTATTTTCATCAAATGAGTAACATAACACACATGCATCATTCTCAGGTCAGGGGCATAGAAAGTACATATCTTAAGATTGCAGCTCAGCATTAGTTTCTACATAAAATCTACATGGGAAATCCAAGGCAAGTAAGGTTGTTACATCAGTCTCTTAAGACAGGTTAAACAAACAGGCTGAGTACACAATAGGATGTCAGTCTTATGTGACTTCACATTCCATTATCAACTCTGGCTGTGGAGTCCAGTAAAAGTTTCAGTATTTTAGACATAAGACATATTTTCAGAATAACTCATCACACAGAATGTGAGTGATGTCATCCAGGATGGGAAGACTGCAATTGGTACTTTTTGACTGGCTGTTTCCACTGAAAGCTCATCCTTCTGTCAATACCTATACTCAGTCCAGAGGAAGGCCTGGCCATCACCCTGAGCCTGACCCAGGGAAGGCCTGGCCATCACCGTGGATCTGAGTGGCAAATGTTCATTCATACAGGGATACACACACTCTTGGAGTTTTTGAATTCTCTATCTGCTGGGGACTTACCAACCGACCATTTCCATTAGCGCTGTGAGGATCTATAAGGTTACACCAAAGAGCCCCATATACTACAGTTTCTTCAGTATCACATGACAATGACCAATGTCCAAGTTATAACCTTGCATGAGCCCAAGAGAGTCAGTTTAAGTTTATATCCTGATCACAGAAGTCTGCTGTTGGAGGGTGGGCGAGATGGTAAAAGGTGCTTGCCACCAAGATGACCTAAGTCTCAGGTTACGAACTCACAAGGTGGAGAGAGAGAACCAACTCCTGCAAGTTGTCCTCTGACCTGTACATGTGCTCTGTGGCATACAGGTAACCTCCACTTCCAATTCTGTGAGAAAGGAGAACAGTACAATTAAGAGAGCATGTGTCTGTGTATATCTGTGTAGTGCGTGTGAATATGTGTAATGTGTGTTTGTGTCTGTGTGCCTGTGTAAATGTGTGTGGTATATGTGTCTGTGAGTTTGTGTGTATATCTATGTGTGTGGTATATGTCCCTCTGTGGTGTGTGTGTGTATGTGTGTGTTCGTATGTGATGGTTCAATGGGGCAGAACATTTACCATCAAGCCTGGTGATGGGAAATCAATTCCTAGGCCCCACATGGCAAGTAGATAGAACCACCTTCCACAACTTTTCCTTCACATGTGTACTATGACATACACATTACCCCTCCTTCCCCACAAATAAATGATATAAAACACTTTTTTTTTTTTTTTTTTTTTTTGGCTTTTCGAGACAAGGTTTCTCTGTATAGCCCTGGCTGTCCTGGAACTCACTCTGTAGACCAGGCTGGCCTCGAACTCAGAAATCCACCTACCTCTGCCTCCCAAGTGCTGAGATTAAAGGCATGCGCCACCACTGCCAGGCTTTAAAACACTTTCGAAGAGCGTACAGGGACTGAAGACATGGTTCAGTGATTAAGAGTGATTGGTGTTTTTCCAGAGGACCTGAGTTTGATTCCCAGCACTCACCTGTGTTGGGTGGCTTGCAACAGCTTGTAACTCCAGCTCTAGCTTGTCTCTGGCCCCTACAGGTGTTTGCACTCCTGTGTACCACATACTTCACAGAGATACGGGCACATATACAGGATTAGAATAAAATGTATCTTAAAAGCAATAAAGACGCCTCCCGAGCAGGGCAGATGGAGCTGCTTTGAATTTTGTATCATATATTCAGTCCTTATTTGTTCAGAAAGGCTGGTTGTGTTTTGTTTTGTTTTGTTTTGAGATAGAGTCTCACAATGTACCCCAGGCTCATCTAGATCTCACTACATATAGCCTAGACTGGCTTTAAACTGACAGAGATTCTTTTGCCTCAGCTCAGGAGTGTACCCTGCACCACTACAACTGGGTTTTCTAATTGAGCCCCATTTTCCACTTACAGAACTCCCACAAGGGCAGCTCCACTCCTGGTACAATCCAGTCAAGCACTTGTTAAATACCAAAAGTTTTGTGAATAACACAGGACTATAGAATCCACCATTTTCACAACTTGTCTGCCAATCTTTTTTTTGTTTTGTTTTTTGTTTTTCATGACAAAGGGTGTGTGTGTGTGTGTGTGTGTGTGTGTGTGTGTGTGTGTGTATGTGTGTGTGTGTGTAGCCATGACTGTCCTGGAACTAGCTCAGTAGAAGACCTCAGGCTGGCTTTGAACTCACAGAGCTCCCATCTGTCTCTGCCTCCCATGTTAGGATCAAAGGCATTCATCACCACCCCCCTGTAGTCTGTGGACTTCTTAGAGCAGGTTTTGTGTGCCATGAAAAAGCCTCATTGGTTTAAAGATCTGTTTGAAAGACAAGTTGGATGAGAAAGTGAGATCAATTCAGCAATTAAAGGTCTGAAATCTGTTTCTGGAAGCCTCGAGCCTACCCAGTGTTCAGTCATTAGTTAACTGTGGTTTTCATAACCAAATACAGGTTAGTCCCTGGAGAGACAGCAGGAGTGAGGTTGGATCAGTTTCAGTACACACAAACACACAAAATAGATACACAATTCAGATTAAAGATTTTTTTGGTTACCTCCAAGTTGAAGTCTTTCCCAAGAATTATTATTTAAAAATGGAAAATACTAGACAGAAACATTTCTTCTACAAAGCAGAAGAAAATCAAGAAACAGGAGCCAAATAATACATTTATAGGCAAAACTGTAGTGTATTTATATCTATGAAAATTTAGAACTTAAATAGTAAATACCATTTTTAATTATTCAAAACATCTCAAGCACTTCAACTGCTTTAGATTACAAATATTTTTCTTAACAAACACTGGCATTCCCTGGAGAGTGATCAACATCTATGCACTCCTCCTCAGGTCCTAAGAACAAAGTTCATCTTGGGAAAGTAACCAGTTCTTTGGGCTTACAGAGCATGGAGGAAGTGCTAAGGGCAGGAGCATGGGGTCCCCAAAGCAGTCTTCCCCAAAAGTCTTTATTCAGCTTGGATTGATGGTTTCCTCATAGGTGGTGCCCCATTCGGCTGGCCTTCCACAGCTTTTTTACTCCAGCAGCTCCTGAGCCCCTGAGGCCGTGTGCAGTTAAGGTAGAACTGCCTCCAGATGGCCGAAAGGAGCAGTGGGAAGCTCTGATGAGGGTCTGATGACCCTCTCCACTGTCTCTCTCTATGAAGCATGTTAACAGTTTATAGGCCCAATAGTGACAGACTAGTGCAAGCAGGCACAATTCATATGAGGAAGATGGCAGCTGTTTTGCTCAGAGGACTGAAGAGGACAATGAATGGGCAGAAGGAAGAAGTTTCTAAAGAATAATCTATAAAGGGGTGTCTGAACTTACTCCATTGGCCAGACAAGCGGGGCACAAGGAATAGGAGCATGCATTCATGTGATTTTTCTGGGAATTTACATCTTCACCACTTAATCTGCTTAGAATCATCCCAAGTGTCCTCAGTGCATTCCTTTGCTGTTATAAGCTGGGCAGTGGTGGCACACACCTTTAATCCCAGCACTTGGGAGACAGAGGCAGGCAGATTTCTGAGTTTGAGGCCAGCCTGGTCTACAGAGTGAGTTCCAGGACAGCCAGGGCTACATAGAGAAACCCTGTCTTGAAAAACAAACAAACAAAAAAAAATCAAAACAAAAACCTTTGCTGCTATGAAAGAGCTGTCTGCTTACTACATTTGACATTAGTAACTTGGGGAGGTAGTTAAGGTTTTGTGTTTAGAATAAAATTTTTTTTCTTGTATAAATGGCAACAAAATGTATTTTCCACCCCAGCGGTTCTAGTTTTATGGCTGTGCCTGATCTAATTCTGACTGACCAACAAAGACAAAGAAAATCGTTTCCTCAAATGAGGATTTCTCAGATGCTACGGTTGGAGAAATGCTTTGTTTCAGATGGGCCAAGAAGCCAGCTGGACATGCCTGAGGTCACACAGCTTTTGAGCACTGGGGACCAAGGGTCTCATGTAACCCAGGCAAACTTTGGCCTTCATTCATGCCAGATACCAAACCAACTGAGTCATATTCTCAACCCCCAGGTCTGGGCTCCTCTCTAACTGGATCTTCTCCACAGCCTTCTGTGAAACTAGCCCTACTAAGGAAGTGGAGCTGATCTCCTGTGAAGCACGGTCCCAGTCCCAGGGCAATGGAGAGCGGCCTCTGTGAGTCCTGGAGGGCAGCAGGAGCCAAGCAGGACCAGTTAAGTCAGTCATGTGTCCATTGTCAGAGGACTTTCCCACTCTGGATCACTCCTGTAGTGATTGTCCAGACACCGAAGGAAGCTGTGCCTGAGGCAATCTCATAGCCTCTTCAGAGGCAGGCAGTGTGGCCAGCCTCTGATGATGAGAACATTGCTGTCCTGGTAATCTGGGGACACAGAGACAGGATGATCCAACAAAAAGCAGATGGGGTGTTACTCACAGGTACCTCTGAGGCCAAATCACCACAGAAACACGAACACTATGCTAGACACATGGGAACACAATGTCAGAATTTATCGAGTGACAATAAGTTCACAAGGTTTAGTGTTTTAAGTGATAGCAATCTAATTTGGTAGCCTGGCTGAGGCAAATGCAGGTTCTTTTACTTCAACCTACCTATTATTAATGCTCATATTACATACAGCACAGGAAATGTATCTACATATCTGCATATTGTCTTCATTTCTTTTCTATTGCTATAAGAAGACTTTTATGACATAGGCAATTTATAGAAGAAAGCATTTAATTTGGGGGCTCACAGTTCCATGACCATCCATGTGTCCCTGGATGTCCCTGACACATGACAAGTCCATGACCATCATGGTGAGAAGTATGGCAGTAAGCAAGCAAACATGGTACTGGAGCAGTAGCTGAGAGCTTATATCTGACCCACAAGCACAAGGTGGGGGATGGAGGGAGGGAGGGAGAGACAGGAGACACACACACACACACACACACACACACACACACATGGCAGGGGGCGGAGGCGGGAGACAGAGAGAGAGAGAAGAGACACACACACACACACAGACACAGACACACACAGACACAGAACTAAGAATGGTGTGTGTTTTCGAAACTCAAAACCCACACCCCAGTAAAACACCTCTCTCAACCATGTCACACCTCCTAATCCTTCCCAAACAGTTTCAGCAACTGTGGAACAAGCATTCAAATGTATGAGCCTATGGGGGCCATTCTTCTTACTCAAGCCACCCATTCTATATAAGGGTTATAGAATGAATATGTATTAATGAGACCGCAGCAGAGTTTGAGAGGCATTAAAAAAGGACTGGGAGCCTGGGGGGACAATGAACCAGAGAGTGCCTGGAGGGAGCTGCTGGAATCAGGTCTGCGAGCAAAGTTGCGGAGTACAGCTGCTAGGTCAAAGAGTAAACCTGTCTGAAGCAGGATGTGGGTCAGAAGCAGGAAACAGGTGACCAAGTCCTGGTCTAGAGGGGTAAACGGGGACAGGCGGCACCCAAATAGGCCTTGTCAACAGCTGGGGACTGAGGCAGGCTGAAGCTCCAGGGACACAGAAAGTCGAGCCCTTGACTCACACATCAGGTATCAGACAATAGTTTGATGTGAGACCATGCTCTGTCACTTATGGGGACCAGGTAAGACAGTTACACTCTTTCCTTGGTTGGTGTGTCCAATACAGTCTTGCACCTGGTTCTCCTGAGTTTTTTTGAGACAGGGTTTTGCCATGTATTTCTGGTGGCCAGAGATCTACCTGTTTACCTCCTGATGTGATTTTAATACTAACATATGCCCCTACAGTCTTAATTCACCCCAACTTACTTAGAGGGTGGAACCCTTTCTTTTCTCAGGAGTAAGTCATTCATCAGTCTATGCTGGCTGGGTGGTGCCTGTGAGAGGGAACTTATAGGTCTATCAGAAACTGCTGTCATCTCTCCCTCAAAATGGAGTAAAAAAAAAATGTTTATAGCTGGTCGGTGGTGACACAAGCCTTTAATCCCAGCACTTGGGAGGCAGAGGCAGGTGGATTTTTGAGTTTGAGGCCAGCCTGGTCTACAGAGTAAGTTTCAGGACAGCCAGGGCTACACAGAGAAACCCTGCCTCAAAAAAACCAAACCAACCAACCAAACAAAAACAAAAACAAAACTGTTTATAAAGTACTGGAGAAATGGCTCAGCATTTGTAAGTGTTTGTAGTTTTTCCAGAAGACTGTAATTCAGTTTCCTGTACTCACAGCCTCTAACTTGAGTTCAGGTGATCCATGTCCTCTTCTGGCCTTCAAAGGCATCTGTATGCATGGGGTGCCCCTATATACACAGGCACACATACATTTTTTAAAAAGTTGTTTACACAGTGGAGTCTCCTAGAGCAAGGAACATCCTGGAATACCAGTTTTATTCTAAATGGAATAACCAAGAGTACATAACCTGACCTTAACAGAAGCCACACTCTACATGTTATCTCTGGCTTTCCCGGAGCCTGTTAATGGGCTCTTTATCACCTATAGATAGTAAAGGGAATGGAATCTTGTCTCTTGGGAACAGATCTGAGCAGTACTAGTGTTCTGAAAAGTGCAGATAGAAGTGACCAGAATCCTGCCTTCTCATATACAATTCATAGAATTAGCTGTGTGACCTGTACCCATTCAGCAAACCCAAATCTCGGGCTTCTCAGTTTCCCAGGAGTTACTGGCCCCTTAGTCACTGGATGTGCCTCTGACGTACCTCAGAAGCCCTGCATAAAGCAGGGCTACTCAGCGCCTTGGGGGTCTCCTATCTTTCAGAGAATCTTGCCTGCTCTGCTTTCTCCTTGGTGTCCCTAGTCTGCAGACACTACATTCCACTTCATTCCACAGAGACAAACTTGTATTCACAGAGTGCTTTGGAAGAAGGCAATTTACTTCTGCATCCTCAGTCTTAAGGTATATTTAATAATACTTGATTACTAAAGACTTTTTTTTTTTTTTCGAGACAGGGTTTCTCTGTGTAGCCCTGGCTGGCCTTGAACTCAGAAATCCGCCTGCCTCTGCCTTTGGGAGTGCTGGGATTAAAGGCGTGCGCCACCACCGGCCGGCCTAAAGACTTCTATAATGCTTACAAGAATAATTACTTATTGAAAATAAAAATACAGTTAGGTGTGGCACATGTCTTTAATCTCAGGACTTGAAAGGCAGATCTTTGCGAGTTCAAGGCCAGCCTAATCTTCATACTGAGTTCCCAGACAGCCAGGACTATGTAGAGACCTTGTCTCAAAAAAA
>JADRCD010238122.1:0-14367 GCA_019843815.1 Montemys delectorum
CTTCACTCTCTTCTATACTTATTATCCTTAGGTTTGGTCTTCTCATTGTGTCCTGGATTTCCTGGATGTTTGGATTAGGATCTTTTTGCATTTTGCATTTTCTTTGATTGTTGTGTCAATGTTTTCTATGGTATCTTCTGTACCCAAGATTCTCCCTTCTACCTCTTGTATTTTCTTGGTGATGCTTGCATCTATGGCTCATGACTTCTTTCATAGGTTATTTATGTCTTTCTTAAAGTTCTCTTTCAGCATCATGAGAAGTGATTTTAAATCTGAATCTTGCTTTTCTGGTATGTTAGGGTATCTAGGACTTGCTGTTCTGAGAGTACTGGGTTCTGATGATGCCAAGTAGTCTTGGTTTCTGTTGGTAAGATTCTTTTGTTTGCCTTTTGCCATCTGGTGTTAGATGTTCTTGCTGTCTCTGGCTGGTGCTTGTTCCTCCTGTGTTCTGTAAGCCCGTCAGCACTCCTGGGAGACCAGTTCTCTCCTGGCGAGACCTGTGCACTGAGGTCTGCTGAACATCCTCACCTTCTGGGTACAGATGGAGGTAGGGAGGACCTTGTCCTGGCTGCTCTCCTGCTTCTGCAGCCTGTGCACTCCTACTGGTCCTGCTTTCTGGTTTCTTCAATATTAATGACTTATCTTCTTCCTCTGGGAGGCAACCAAGGGAAAAAGTGTACTTGTACTATCCTGGCCAACGACTCATGAGCATACTAATAAGTATACTAATTATTAACTAATTTAGACACAACTAAACACACTGATATAAAGACCACTAAATAGTAAACTATGATAAAATATTCTGACAAAAGTTTATGTTTGTAGGAAAGTAGGTGGGAAAGATGGATTATTTTAGCTCATAGTTCCAGTAAATGGTCCATCATGGTAGGAGAGACATGATTGCTGGAGCTGGAGGCAGCTGGTCATATTTCATCTAAGTCTTTAAGTGAGAATATTGAACCATGGTGCTTAACTATTCTTTCTTCTTAATATTTATAGTAGTTACAGCGTGTCTTCCCATTTCATGATAACCTAATCTAGAAAGTCCCCCATAGATATCTAAGAGAATTTTATGTAACCTGGTTATAAATGCTATCAGGTTGACAATTTAACCATGGTTCACTCCATTAGTTTAAATTGATACTACTTAACATCAGCATCTTTTTCAGAAAAGTAATTACGCCTCAAGATTACTAATAATTTTCTTTAGTGAACTAGATAACCACACAGAGATGCATCTGATTCATGACTTACAGAAACTGTCCCCAAGCTGCTCACTTAAATTTGTGTAGGATTGGAAATCATTTAGTTTACACATATTTTGTCTTCCAAAAATCCTTTGGTTTGTTTCAGTTTACCTTGGCCTGAGTCTAGCTAGATAATGCATGGTCTACCAGACCCACCAGCTCTGAAGAGATATTCATTTTTCTTCTTTCTGCAAGATTCTACTAAACCAGGCTTTAACAATGATAAGCCAGCAACACAAATACATTTGTTAAACTGATCCTCGTTTTTCTGTATAAGCACCCTTGTCTTAATTATGAACAGGTTTCCATGGAGAAAAGCTGATTCCACAAGGCTCGTCTATTTTATTTATAGATACTTGTAACCATTGTCATTTTTAAAGCTTGAGTGCCCCTTTCATCACAGCCAGCCTTTGGTCACGGGGTTTATACTCTTTCCATCTTATAGACATCTCTTCTCTTGACTTTTAGCTCTTGGTAAACACGATTATGGCTGTGCTAGTGTTTTGCAATATTCCCCTCATATATAGTACACCAAGAGCAGGATCAACTGCTGAGGAAGATAGGAATATTAGGCACAAGCTCTGGGCAGTGAACATTTGGACAGCGAAAGAGAATAAACTACCAACTTAAACATCCTATCTTCATTTGTGATGCATGTATATTAATCAGAAGCACATTAATACAAAGTGATAAGATGGCTCCACAGCTGAGGTAAATTTGTCAAGAATGCAGTACTCTACATAGAATAGTCCCAGGAAGCCTATGCGCAGGGCTTGGCTGCTGCAGGTGTGAGATGTGCAGGTGGAATCTGTAGAAAGCATTCTGGGGAATGGCAGGCAGCTGCTTCCTTAGAGGAGTTAGATGAAGACTGACTTCCAAGTCGTCTCTCAGCATTTTGTTTTCCCCATTAATCCGTTTGTACCTCAGAGCTCCAGAAATTTAAAACTGTTCCAAACAAGGAAACCTAGAAGTATGCCATCAACATCTTCGGTTGTCAGAATGCCTTTTCCTCCTAACCCTGTATACAGAGCATGCCATGCCTCACCTGGTACTTTCAAAGCAAAGAGAGCCTAACATTTCAGGTAGCATGATCAACCTGGCCCCAGATGGCTCCATTCTTGCTTGTCCCTAGCCTGTGTTGTGTGTGTGTGTGTGTGTGTGTGTGTGTGTGTGTGTCTGTGCGTGTGTGTGTGTGTGTGTGTGTGTTTTTCCAGGAATGATATTGATAACAGATAAAGGGGCTGCATGACTTGTTCCAGGTTTGTTTGCTATGCAGTGAGCTGTTGGGCAGCCTGTACAGGGAAAGACAGAGCACCCGTGGCTTTTTACTACTCACTTCCTTTCCATCTGGCAGGTTTGGCCGGACACAGCCCCTGGTTCCCAGACACACCTCTCTCCTTTCTTTGGGTAAACAATTCTGTGTGTTTTGTTGCCAACCTTTCCTGAATCAACTTTGAGCTTTAGTTAAATGTGGACAGGTTTCCTTTCCATTGGGATGGACATTGAAGAAACTGATATATATTGCTCTCTAGTTCTTACTGTGATGGAAGAAGCTGGTTGTACGATCTTCAGGTAATTCAGCAAACCCTGCATTCCAGTTGCTGTGGCAGTCTGATTCATGAGGTCCTAAGGATGACATTCTAACAGCATAGCCTTGAACAAAAATTGAAGCTATATCACCTGAGAAACAGGCACTTCCAAGATGCAGTTGCCTTATAAAACTGTGTGCCTGTGGAATATGTTCCCTGAATTCATTGTGTTTTCAAGTTTTAAGATCACAGGCTTTTATAGTTTTTTTAAATTATATTTTTGTTTACATTTCAAATGTTATCCCCTTTTCCAGTTTCCCCTCTGCAAACCTCCTATCCCACCCCCTTACTCTGTCTGCTTCTGTGAGGGTGCTCCCTCATCCATCCACCCACTCCTGCCTCAACGCCCTAGAATTCCTGTATACTGGGGTATCAAGCCTTCACAGGACCAAGGGCCTTATCTCCCATTGATGCCAGATGAGGCCCCTTCAGCTCCTCCAGTCCTTCCCCTAACTCCTCTATTGAAGTCCCTGTGCTCAGTCCAATGGTTGACTGTGAGCATCCACATCTGTATTGGTCAGGATCTGGCAGAGCCTCTCAGGAGACAGCTATATAAGGCTCCTGTCAGCAAGCACTTGTTGGCATCCACAATAGTGTCTGGGTTTGATGTCTGCATGTGGGATGTATCCCCAGGTGCAATAGTCTCTGGATGGACTTTCTTTCAGTCTGTGTTCCACTCATTGTCCCTGTATTTCCTTTAGACAGGAACAATTCTGGGTTAAACTTTTTGAGATGGGTGGGTAGCTGCATCTCTCAGTGAGGGGAGGGGGAGCGCATGCCTAATCTCTGGATATGGTCTTGACAGGTTCTCCCTCCCCTTTGTAGGGTAATTCAGCTGTCATCCCCTTGGGTTCCTAGGAGGCTCTTTCCTGGCATCTGGAACTTTCTGGTGTCTACCCCTAGTTACCCATCCCCCACTGCTACACACCTCTGTTCAATTTCCTGACCCTCTGTACATCTCCTCCATCTCCTTCCATACCTGATTCTGCCTCGCTTTATCCCCTCTCCCTCTGCTCTTCCTCCATAGTCCCTCCTACCCTCTACTTCCCTTGACTACTTTGTTCCTCCTTCTAAGTAGGACTGAAGCACCCACTCTTTGGTCTTCCTTCCTTTTGAACTTCAGGTGGTCCATGATTTGTATAGTGGGTATTCCATGCTCTTTGCTGAATATCCATTTATCAGTGAGTATATACCATGTGTGTTCTTTTGTGACTGAGTTACCTCACTCAGGATGATGTTCTATTTGCATGTAAATTCTGTCATTGTATTTAATAGCTGAGTAGAATCCCTTTGTGTAAATGTACCATATTTTCTGTATCCATTCCTCTCATTGAGGTGCACCTGGATTGTTTCTAGATTCTGGCTATTATAAATATGGCTGCTATGAACATAGTGGAGCATGTGTCCTTATTACATGCTAGAGCATTTTTGGGTATATGCCCAGGAGTGTTATAGCTGGTTCCTCAGGTAGTACTATGTCCAATTTTCTGAAGAACCACCAGACTGATTTCCAGAATGGTTGTACCAGCTTACAATACCAACAGCAATGGAGGAGTGTTCCTCTTGCTCCACATCCTCTCCAGCATCTGCTGTCACCTGAGTTTTTGATCTTAGACATTCTGACTGGTGTAAGGTGGAATCTCATTTTGCCAAAAGCAATCAACAGATTCAAGGCAATCCATATCAAATTCCAACTCAGTTCTTCATAGAGTTAGAAAGATCAATTCTCAAATTCATTTGGAATAACAAAAAACTCAGGATAGAGAAAACTATTCTCAAGAATAAAAGAACATCTAGGGGAATCACCATTATTGACCTAAAGCAGTACTACAGTGCAATAGTGATAAAAACTGCATGGTACTGGTACAGAGATAGATGGTTAGATGAATGGAATAGAATTGAAGTCCTAGAAATGAACACACACACCTATGGTCACTTGATCTTTGACAAAAGAGTTAAAACAATCCAGTGGAAAAAAGACAGCATTTTCAACAAATGGTGTTGATTCAACTAGAGGTCAGCATGTAGAAGAAAGCTTACTGATCTCTTTGTACAAAGCTCAAGTCCAAGTGGATCAGGGACCTCCACATAAAACCAGATACACTGAAACTAATAGAAGAGAAAATGGGGACGAGCCTTGAATACATGGGCACAGGGGAAAATTACCTGAACAGAACAATAATAGCTCATGCTCTAAGATCAAGAATTAACAAATGGGACCTCATAAAATTGCAAAGTTTCTGTAAGGCAAAGGAAACAGGCAATTGACAAAACGTCAACCAACAGATTAGTAAAAGATCTTTACCAGTCCTATATCTGATAGAGGGCTAATATACAATATGTACAAAGAACTCAAGAAGTTCAACTCCAGAGAACCAAATAACCCTATCAAATATGGGGAACTGAGCTAAACAGAGAATTCTCTACTGAAGAAACTCAGATGGCTGAGAAGCACCTAAAGAAATCTTCAACATCCTTAGTCATCAGGGAGATGCCAGCTTTTTATGTTGAAATACTATCATAATGTGTAGCCCAGGCTGACCTCGAACTTGTGATTTTCCTGCCTCTGCCTCTCTCAGCAAATCCTATCTGCATAAAATTCTCAGAAACCGAATCCAGGACCACATCAAAATGATAATCTATCATGAGCAAGGAGGCTTCATCCCAGGGATGCAGGGATGGTTGAATATACAGAAATCTATCAGTGTAATCTACAATATAAACAAATTCAAAGAAAAAAAAATGTGATCATTTTATTAGCTGCTGAGAAAGCATTTGACAAAATCTAACATCCCTTTATGATAAAAGTCTTGGAAAGATCAGGAATTCAAGGCCCATACCTAAACATAGTAAAAGGAATATACAGCAAACCAGTAGCCAACATCAAACTAAATGGAGAGAAACTTGAAGCAATCCCACTAAAATCAGGAACTAGACAAGGCTGCCCATTCTCTTCCTACCTGTTCAATATAGTACTCTAAGTCCTAGATAGGGAATTTAAACAACAAAAGGAGATCAAGGGGATATAAATTGGAAAGGAAGAAGGCAAAATATCACTATTTGCAGGTGATATGATAGTATACTTAAGTGACCCCAAAAATTCCACCAAAGAACTCCTAAGCCTGATAAACAACTTCAGTAAAGTAGCTGGATATAAAATTGACTCAAACAAATCAGTGGCCTTCCTCTACTCAGAGTATAAACAGGCTGAGAAAGAAATTAGGGAAACAACACCCTTCACAGTACTTATAAATAATATAAAATACCTTAGTGTGACTCTAACTAAGCAAGTGAAAGATCTGTATGACAAGAATTTCAAGTCTCTGAAGAAAGAAATCAAAGGAGATCTCAAAAGATGGAAACCTGCTCCCATGCTCATGGATTGGTAGGACTAATGTAGTAAAAATGGCCATCATGCCAAAAGCAATCTATAGATTCAATGCAATGCCAATCAAAATTCCAAATCAATTCTTCATAGAGTTAGAAACAGCAAATATTTTGATATTCCAAATTCATCTGGAATATCAAAAAAACCAGGAGAGCGAAAATTATTCTCCACAATAAAAGAACTTCTGGGGGATATCACCATCCCGGACCTCAAGCTGTACTACAGAGCAATTGTGATAAAAACTGCATGGTACTGGTACAGTGACAGGCAGGAATATCAATGGAATAGAACCGAAGACCCAGAAATGAGCCCACACACCTATGGTCAGTTGACTTTTTCCAAAGGAGCTAAAACCATCCAGTGGGAAAAAAGACAGCATTTTCAAGAAATGGTGCTGGATCATCTGGCTGTTAGCATGTTGAATAATGCAAATCGATTCATTCTTATCTCCTTTTATAAAACTCAAGTCCAAATAGAGCAAGGACTTAAAAGGTGACACACTTTTTGGTCTTCCTTCTTCTTAAGTTTCTTGTGGTTTGTGGGTTGTTCTTCCTATATTCTGAACTTCTGGGCTAATAACCACTTATCAGAGAGTGTATACTATGTGTGTTCTTTTGTGATTGTGTTACCTCACTCAGGATGATACTCTCCAGATCCATCCATTTCCCTAAGAATTTCATAAATTCATTGTTTTTAATAGCTGAGTAGTACTCCATTGTGTAGCTGTACCACAGTTTCTGTATCCATTCCTCTGTTGAGGGACATCTGGGTTGTTTCCAGTTTCTGGTGGACATTTCATTCCTTCTTAAAAGGGGGAATCAAATACCCATGGAAGGAGTTGCAGAGATTAACTATGGAGCAGAGAGTGAAGGAAGGACAAGCCAGCCTAAATATAGCTATCTCCGGAGAGGCTCTGACAATACCTGACTAATACAGATGTAGAGGCTCACAGCCATCCATTGAACTGAGTACAGGGTTCCCAATGAAGGAGTTAGAGAAAGGACCAAGGGAGCTGAAGGGTTTGCAGCCCCTTAGGACGAACAACAATATGAACTAACTAGTACCCTCAGAGCTCCCAGGAACCCAACCGCCAACCAAGGACTATACATGGTGGGACTGATTGTTTTGGCAGCATGTGTATAGTAGAGGATTGCAAAGTTGATCATCAATAGGAGGAGTGGTCCTTGGCCCTGTGAAGGTTCTGTGCCCCAGTGTAGGGGAATGCCAGGGCCAATAAGTGGGAGAGGGTGGGTTGGCAGGCATGGGGATGGGGGAGGCAACAGGAGTTTGTTCTTGTTTTTGTTTGTTTGTTTGTTTTTTGGAGGGGAAACTGGGAAAGGAGAAATTTACATGTAAATAAAGAAAATACCTAATTTTTAAAAAAAAGGTAATACACTGAAACTAATAGAAATGAAAGTGAGGAAGAGCCTCAAGAACATGGGTACAGGGGAAAACTTCCTGAACAGAATACTGATAGCTTACACTCTAAGATCAAGAATTGACAAATGGGACCTCATAAAGTTGCAAAGCTTCTGTACTGCAAAGGACACTGTCAATAGGACAAGTTAGCAAACAACAGATTGGGAAAAGATCTTTAACAATTCTCCATCTGATAGAGGGCTAATATCCAATATATACAAAGACCTTAAGAAGTTAGACTCCAGAGAACCAAAGAACCCTATTAAAAATGGGGTAGACAGCTAAATAAAGACTTTTCAACTGAGGAATACCAAATCGTTGAAAAGCACCTAAAGAAATGTTCAACGTCCTTAGTCATCAGGGAAATGCAAATCAAAACAACCCTGAGATTCTATCTCACACCAGTCAGAATGGCTAAAACAAAAAACTCAGGTGACAGCAGATGCTAGTGAGGATGTGGAGAAAGAGGAACACTCCTTCATTGTTGGTGGTGGGATTGCAAGCTGGCACTACCACTCTGAAATTCAGTTTGGCAGTTCCTCATAAAATTGGACATAGTATTACAGCCCAGCTATACCACTCCTGGGCATATACCCAAAAGATGTTCCAACATGTAATAAGGAGACATGCTCCTCTATGTTTATAGCAGCCTTATTTATAATAACCAGAAGTTGGAAGCAACCCAGATGTCCTTCAACAAAGGAATGGATACAATAAATGTGGTACAGTTACACAATGGTGTACTACTCAGCTATTAAAAACAACGAATTTATGAAATTCTTAGGAAAATTCATGGATCTGGAGAATATCATCCTGAGTGAGGTAACCCAATCACAAAAGAACACACATTGTATGCATTCACTAATAATTGGATATTAGCCCAGAAGTTTGGAATACCCAAAATACAATTCACAAGCCACATGAAGCTCAAGAAGAGGGAAGACCACAGCGTGGTTACTTTGGTCCTTCTTAGGAATGGGATCAAAGTACCCAGGGGAGGAGATACAGAGAAAGACTGGAGCAGAAACTGAAGGATAGGTCATCTAGTGACTGTCTCACATGGGGATCCATCCTACATAGAATTACCAAACCCAGACACTATTGTAGATGCTAACAAGTGCTTGCTGACAGGACTTTTATATAGCTGTCTCCTGAAAGGCTCTGGCAGTGCCTGTCAAATATAGAAGTGGATGCTTACAGCCATTCACTGGACTGAGCACAAGGTCCCCAATGGAGGAGCTAGAGAAAGGACCCAAGGAGCCTTAGGGGTTTGCAGCCCCTTAGGATGAACAACAATATGAACTAACCAGTATCCTCAGAGCTCCCAGGGACTAAACCACCAGCCAAAGTGTACACATGGTGGGACTCATGGCTCCAGCAGCATATGTAGCTTCGGATGTCCTTGTGGGATATCAAAGTGAGGAGAATCCCTTTGTCTTGTAAAGGCTTAATGCCACAGTGTAAGGCAATGCGAGGACAAGGAAGTGGTAATGGGTGGATTAGAGATCAGGGCGAGAGTGGAGGGCATATGGGGTTTTTGGATGGGAAATGAGGAAATGGGGATGGAGGAGGCAATGTAATAAAAAATATATAATAAAAATGGAAAAAAGAAATACTATCATAAAATATACTCATCTGTGTTTATATTCATATTTAGAATGTAGCAGTGTCCCCATGCCTTTTTTTTTCTGCCAAGTACCCCCTCCTTCTCTTCTTTGTTCTTTTCTTCTTCCTTCTCCTCATTATCCTTCGGCAAGAAAATATTCTCTCCTCGGAGATCAGAGCTTGAGAAATAGGACTTGAAAACAATCCTCTATCATGTGCTTTTATCTTTCCCTTGTGTAAAACCTTAGTTAAAGTGCTTGTCAACATTATTCATCTGTCTGCTTTATGTTTTCGAACAGGACTTGGGCTTCATTTCGAAGAACTGATAGGCTCAACTCTTTGAATTTTGATTAGTGAGTAGATAATGACACAGAAATTGGTGAGAATATTTCTATTAGTCTTGAGTGAGATCTCAATGGTAGACAAGTAAAAAAATTCCTCAGAGTGTTTGAGAAAAAAAATGCAGAAACATAATTATTATTTTTAAAATTAACTTGAATTTAGCTCTCAAATCCCACTTGCATAGGTGGTAATAAAGAAATCTCATTTTATTCTTACAATTACTTCCTTACATCAGGGTTTCACAGCCATACAGAATTTGGGGGAAGTTAACAAATAATTTGTAAAACAAGTGAGAGATGCCCTTTTAGTTCTTGGTGGGATTTATTGGTATCTTGCTCTGCCTTGTGCCTGAGGTGAGGCTGAGTCTTAGTCATTACTAGGGTAATGATGCCTGGGTTCCATTAAAGGCAGTCCTTAAAATGATCCTGAAGGGGTACTTGTGTCAGTTTGTATTGATTCTTCAATTTTAGAACTTAATTATCTGCAGCATATCTGGTGCCTGAATTAGTTACCTAAATATAAACAAAGTGCAAGTGTCAACTATTCACTAGAATATTTGGCTTTGCCAAACTCATTCTTCCTCTCAGGTTGACATTTCATGTTCTTCTGAGTACCTAGAATTGGGTTGTTTCTTGGTACTCCATTAAAGAGCTTAGAGGGTATGCATTCAGGTTAAGTTACAAGCACACATCAAGTCACTATAAGACAGAGGCTCTTTATCTGTCAAGTACAGGGACTAGTTTAGATGAAATTTATTCTGGTTACACAGAAAATTAAGACAGGAAATCCCTAACTTAGATGAGTCTGAATGAGCTGTTAAAAATGTCTTCCTTAGAGAGCTCCAGGCAACCTAAGTTGGGAATGGTTTTTCCCCAAAAGACGACTAAATTCTTGTTTTATTGTATCATTTAGATTTCGCTGTGAGTTTTACACTGTAATACAAGTATTAGTGGTGCATGAGTAGTTGTGGGGCTTCAGCACAGTATGGATTCTTCCTGACATCAGATACTATGATATCCATAAAAGAGCTCCAACTGGTCCCATCACTGCTCCTGAGAATGGCAAAATACCCGCCCTTCCTCAAACAGCAATGAACATCAGCGGGTAAACAGCATCATCAAGTAGATCACATGCAGAACTCTGCTTTGCTCATTTGCAGAAGAGAAAAATGCACCTCAGTGTTTTCTGAATGAGTCTGTCAGCTCATTACTACACATGGCTCTATTATGAAAAATTAATGGATAATCAAAGGAAATCAGAAGGCTTCTACTTTTTCCTAAATAGATTCAGAGCTAAGAATTCACTCCCTTCTGTAGTTTTCTCTTAAACGCCAGGTAACTGCTGCCATGCTGAAATCCTTTACAGCTCTGGGTCTATCAGCAATGAAAAAATCAGGCCTTGTGCAGGCTTTCCCACTGCTAGAAGAGTCAACTATTGGCCAAGTGGCTTTCAGAATTTTGCTTGCATTTGTTACATCACAAATAAAAATTAATCTCCCAAATTTCTGAAATGCTATGCTATAATGTAAGGGAGTCAGAACTTGTCTTTGTAAATGGCATTTTGTAATATCATACTGGATATATGGTAGACTATAAATGTGATTTGTGGAGACCATTAATGAGGTAATAGAGCTAACTGACTTTGGTTAGCTTTATGTCAGCATAAGGAGCTCTGTACTTGTGAGGACAATTCTTTGGATATTTTCCAGTTACAGATGCATGACTGTATGCTTTCTCTAGTGAGGCACATCTTAATGTCTCTTAGGAACCCACCAACAATGACTGAGAGTTCCCTTCTCCCTGTGTCCATGCTAGAATAATTTGTCAGTTGTTTTCTTAGTTTTGACCATTCTGATTGGGGTTTAATGAAGTCTCAAGGTAGTTCAATCTTGCACATTCTTAATTAGTAGACACTATACACTCCAGACACAAGGTTTGGAGGAATCTGGCTAAAATTGCTCTGGAAGTCCCCAAACTAGTTCCTTGAGTGCCTTAATAGCTTCTCACATGAACACATATATGTACACACACACATGCAGAAGATTTCATAAATTCGAGAGGGAGTAAAGAACAGAGAATGAGGTGCTTAAATTACACACACACACACACACACACACACACACACACACACACACACACACAGAGTACTCATGCATGAAGTTCTCAAATAAATAAAAAAAGACTGCAAGTGTAATGGCGAACATGAGAGTAGTTTAGATAAAATCATGATTATCATGAAATAGAGAGTTAGTCTTTGTTTTGTCTGGACTTTTTAGTGCTCATAGAGTTCAGTTTCATGAAGTTGTGGACTGGACTTGTCTGTTCCCCACTAGCTGCTGACACTATTCACTAAAGGACTCTTTCTGTTATTCTTTTTAGGGGATGCTATTGACTCCCATGCTATCTAACTTCAAGTAAATTCAAAGAAAGAAGCAATAAATGAGATTTAGTAAATTGAAGGTAGATGCACTCATAGATCCGAGTGGTCTGCCTAAGGAAAGATTGGCCTATAGGAGCTGGGATTATGCTTTTTCTAATTCTGACTGTTTTTGTCTAATTTAGCCTTTCTGTTTTCTACTGGTGAGCTTAGGACAGTTCCCTCCAGATTCGGTCTTTGGGTAGATCTAGTTTGAACAATTAGTTCTTTTTTCCTTTTAAGGTCATTTCTGGGATTCTTGTTTGATTTCTCATCAGCCTGTCTCCTGCCTGCCTTCTACTTGAAATAACACCTGTGTTTTAGCTTGGATAAAGAGACAACAAGTATTTCTCACTTTGCTGCCTTTCTAATCCACTCACCTCTTTTCCTCATTTAGTAACTGCTCAAAATTCCACCCTCCTCCTGTGTGTGTGTGTGTGTGTGTGTGTGTGTGTGTGTGTGTGTGTTTGTGTGTACAGCTAGACTTAATTTGGTGTATGGCTAGCTGTTCTGAAATTTAAGTATAGAGAGCCAACAGCACCATTTATTATTTAGATCTTAAAACTGTATTCTTACCACCACAATCAAATAATACATTGACAGGTGTAGGAGTTGGGAGAAACAGACATATTACAGTGATGGTAGATGTGCTCATATACATGTAAGTGGTGCATCCTGGGTGGTGGTAGGGGGATGGATTCATTGGCCTACTTTTTAATCAATTACCACTTCCTAATTTCTCTGTCACTGTCCAATAATTGCATCAAGTTAGGATTCTATAGATGATGTCAAAGACTTTACCTTCTGAAAACCCAAAATTCTGAATAAGACTTGAATGAAGAACCAATGCTTCCACACATGAACTATTGTGGAGGCTACTCCATATCTAAACCACAACATTACCATTTACCTGATGTTGTATTTTTTTCTTGCAGGTGATGTTATAACTCAGATTTTTCTATATTAGTGGGAAGAAAGGTGTTTATATTCTTGGCAACTTATGATGGAGTGATATGAGAAAACATTGATTTTTGTTATGTTTAGTTAAGGATTATCTGACTTAAACTTTTGTTATGTACTTCAAGGATCTTTTCTATCCCTGTATATGAAAATTCTTTGCCTTTTTGTGTTAACAAAATAAGTAACATATTAAAATACCCGATAAAACACTTGTCATACTTTAGAATTCAGATTTATAAATTAGGTTTCTGAAATATGTACTCTCCAAATCTGTTAGAAAAAATTTTATATTTATGTACAGTTGAATAATTTGAAATAAGCATGGAAAAGAAAGTTATAACTCTTTTCTTCCTGGGGCTAGTATTTTCTGATTTCTTTGGATCAGATTACTGAAAAGCTAGGAGGATTTGCAAATTTCAGATTTTTCTCTTTTACTCTGTAAATTGTGAAAGATGGAAGAAGACAGTATCTATGGCAGATTCTAAAACCCAGAGCCAAGCAGATGGAAGGGATCTCCTGAGGGATCCTTTTCAAACTTATCATGTAAATGCTTTGGTCCTTCTCATGGGAAAGCCACATCTACTAGAATCTGATCTAGCATGAAGGGGAGATTGGACATGAATTTATGAAAGAGCCTTTGCAGAAGGTTAAGAGAGAAAAAGTATGAAGTTCAGGAATATGGCAACATACTGAGAATTTCTTGGTAAAGACTATATCTGACAATGTCATTGTCAGAAATCAAGTGGATTGATGGGCTATGATGATTAAAGTAATTTTCCTTCCTTCCTTCCTTCCTTCCTTCCTTCCTTCCTTCCCTCCTTCAATTTTTGAGACAAGGTTTCTTTGTGTAGTCCTGGCTATCTTTGTAGACCAGGCTGGCCTCAGATTCAGAGATCAATCTGTCGCTGCCTTCCAAGTGCTGAGATTAAAGGTATGTATCAGCATGCCTGGCCAAAGACTTAAAATATGGACAAATTTAAGTTGGGAGAACAAGAGTCAATGGAAACTTAGTATTTAAGGTAATTCTTTATTGCTTCATAATCCCTGCACTGACAAGATAGCATAGCTAAATCTCTCAGTCTAGCTATAGATTTTTTTAGAGCATTAATTACCTGAGAACAGCCCATTTTGTTTTCATGATTCTAGGCTCTTTTACAGTTTCTCGTTGCTTTTGCTATATGGATAGTATTTCCTCATGGATTGTTATATGTGGAAGTGAATCCTCTATTCCTGGTTATTCAAGATGGATACTGTTGTTCCCATTATTTAAGATGGACACTGTCTTTTCTACTTCTGTATTTCCATTTGGGAGAACTGTCAGGGCAATAGTCATACTCCCATTCTCTGTGTTTTCAATATTTTCATCTCTCTCTCTCTCTCTCTCTCTCTCTCTCTCTCTCTC
>JADRCD010238122.1:24279-34691 GCA_019843815.1 Montemys delectorum
AGGAGAAGGAGAAGGAGAAGGAGAAGGAGAAGGAGAAAAGAGAAAAATAAGATTCCCAGCTCAAAGGCCCAAAAAGTATCAACAAAATCATAGAAGAAAACTTTCCCTAACCTAAAGAAATAGATGCTTATAAGTGTATAAGAAGCTTAGAGAACACCAAATAGATTGGTTTAGAAAAGAAAATCCTCCTGCCCTATAGTAACAAAACCACTAAATGTACAGAACAACAACAACAACAACAACAACAACAACAACAGAATATTAAAAGCTAGAAGAATAAAGGCCAAGTAACATGAAAAGGTAAACCTATTGGAGATGCATCTGAATTCTCAGCTGAGATTCTAAAAGCCAGAAGGGCTTGGGCAGATATCTTGTAGGCTCTAAGAGACCACAGAAGTCAGCTAAGACTACAATACCCAGGAAATGTTTCAATAAGCATAGATAGAGAAAACAAAATATTCCAAAGACAAAGCCAAATTTCAACAATATCTTCCAACTAATTCAGGCCTATGGAAGTTACAAGAAGGAAAATTCCAACACAAGGAGAGTAAGTACACATAAGAAAACACAAGAAATAAATAATTTCACACTAACAAAACCAAGAGAAGAGAAACACACACACACACACACACACACACACACATAGACACACTATCAATATCAACATCAAAATAATAGGAATTAGCAATCATTGGTCACTAATATCTCTCAATGTGAATAGACTCAATTCCCTAATAAGAAGACACAGGCTAACAGAATGAATGTGAAAGCAGGATCCACCATTCTGCTACAAATAAGAAGCACAACCTAGCAACAATAATAGACATTAGTTCAGAGTAGACGGCTGAAAAAAAATGTTTTCCAACCAAATGGATCTAAGAAACAAGCTGTGGTAGCTATTCTAATATCCAATAAAATAGACTTTCAGCCAAAAGTAATCAAAAGAGATGGGAAAGGACACTTCATACTTATCAAAGGAAAAATCCACCAAGATGGCATCTCAATTCTGAACATATATGTCCCAAATGCAAGGGTACGCACATTTGTAAAAAAAAAAAAAATTACTAAAGTTTGAATCACATACCTAACCTCACACATTAATCATGGGAGACTTCAACACTCCGCTCTCACCAATTGACAGGCCATTGAGACAGAAACTATACAGAGAAAGAAAGAAACTAACAGAGGTTATGAATCAAATGGACCTAACAGATATCTGTAGAACATTTCACCCTAACACAAAGAATACACTTTCTTCTCAGCACCACATGAAATTGACCAATAATCACTCACAACAGATGCAAGAATATTGATGTAAGTCCTGGTATCTTATCAGACCACCAAGTTTTAAAGCTGGATTTCAACAACAGAAGCAACAGAAAACCTACAAACCCATGGAAACTGAACAGCTCTCTTCTCAATGAACATAGGACCAGGGGAGAAATAACGAAGGAAATTAAAGACTTTCTAGATTTCAATGAAAACTAAGGCATAGCATAGCCAGACTTATGGGACACAGTGAAAGCAATGCTAAGAGGAAAGAAAGTTCATAGCATTATGTGCCTCTATAAAGAAATTAGAGAGATTTCACACTAGCAATTTAAAACCAAACCTGAAAACTCTAGAGCAAAAAGAAACAAAGACACTGAAGAGGCATAATCAAATGCATGGCTGAAACCAATAAATTAGAAACAAAAAGAACAATACAGAGATCAAGGAAACCAAGGCCTGGTACTTTGAGAAAATCAACAAGATAGACAAACCCTTTGCCAAACTAACTAAAAGGCAGAAAGACAGTATACAAGTTAGCAAAATCAGAAGTGAAAAGGGAGACGTAACAACAGATCCTGAGGAAATTAAAAAAAAAAAATCATTAGATCTTACTTCAAATGACTGTACTCCACAAAACTGGAAAATCTAATCTTCTAGTTAGATACTACCTAACAAAGTTAAATCAAGATCAGGCAAACTCTTTTAAATAATCCTATAACCCCTCACGAAATAGAAACAGTCATTAAAAACTTGCCAACCAAAAATGCTCAGAAAGTTTTAACTCAGAATTCTTCCAGAGTTTTAAGGAAGAGTTAATACCAATATTCCTCCACAAAACAGACACAGAAGTAATATTGCTAAACTCATTTCTATGGGGCCACAGTCATTCTGATACCTAAACCATACAAAGAATCAACAAGAAAGAGAATTTTAGACCAAATTCTCTCATGAAAATTGATGCAAAAATAGTCAGTAAAATACTCATAATTCAAATCCAACAACACATCAAAAACATCATCTACCATGATCAATAGGCTTCATCACAGAGATGTAGAAATAGTTCAACATATGAAAATCCATCAGTGAAATCCTCCATATAAGCAAGCTTAAAGGAAAAAATTCATATGTTTATGTCATTAAATATTAAAACAGTCTTTGAAAAAATCTAATACTCCATGTTAAAAGTCTTGGAGAGATCAGGAATACAATGTACATACCTAAACACAATAAAGACAATATACCACAAGCAGATAGGCAACACTAAATTAAATGGAAAGAAACTTAAACCAATTCCACTAAAATCAGAGAAAAGACAAGGCCATCCACTCCTTATATCTGTAAATATAGTACTTTAGCTAGAGCAATAAGACAACTAAAGAAGCTCAAGAGATTATAAGTTGGAAAGGAAGAGGTCAAAGTATCATGATTCCAAGATGATACCATAGTACATTAGTGACCTTCAAAATTCTACCAGAGAACTCTTAAAGCTGATAAACACCTTGCTCAAAGTGGCTGTATACAAAATTAACTCAAAAACTACCAATAGCCTTCTTTATACAAAAGATAAATGGGCCTAGAAAAATTAGGAAAACAACACCCTTCACAATAGTCACAAATAATATAAAATATCTTGGTCTAACTCTAACCAAGCAAAGGAAAGACCTGTTTGACAAGTTTCAAGGCTCTGAAGAAAGAAACTGAAGAAGATATCAGAAGATGGAAAGATGTCCCATGCTCATGGATGAGTAGGATTAGCAAGTTGAAAATGGACATCTTACCAAAAGCAATCTACAGATTCAATGCATTCACATCAAAATTCCAATATAATTCTTTACAGACCTTAAAAGAACAATTCTCAAATTTCATACAAAGAAACAAAACAGAAACAGATGCAACGCTACCTAATTCATTCTATGTTTTTTTTTGTTTGTTTTCTGTTTTTTTGTTTGTTTTTTTTTTTTATGGAATAGTTTGAGGAGTATTGGTATTAGCTTGTCTTTGAGGGTCTGGTAGAATTCTGCACTAAAGCCATCTGGCCATGGGCTTTGTTGTTGTTGTTGTTGTTGTTGTTGTTGTTGTGAAGTTTTTTAATGACTTCTTTTTCCTTAGGTGATGTAGGCCTGTTTAGATAGTTTACCTGCTCTTGATTTAACTTTGGTACATGGTATCTGTCTAGAAAATAATCCATTTCATGTAGATGTTCAAGTTTTGTTGAGCATAGGCTTTTGTAGTAGGATTTGATTATTATTATTTTTTTTTAAAATTTCTTCAGTTTCTATTGTTATGGCTCTCTTTTGCTAAAAGGTCCTTGTCCCCAGTTGTTTTTTGATTGATCAATAAAGATGCAAACAGCTAATGGCTGAGCATGGGACAGGACCCTCAGAGTTTCTCAGGCTATGATAAGGAGAAGAACAGGAGAATTGTCATGACTTGAGAAAGAAGGATGGGATGCAGGAGCTGCAGGAGTTGCAGGAGTTGTAGGAGTGAGTTGCAGGAGTTGCAGAAGTTGCAGGAAAGAAAGCCAACCAGCCATGTGAGAACTTAGGTGGATGCCCACTGGCCGCTTCACCTATTGGACCTAAGGTAGCAGGGCAAGATTCAGGAGTGCCCAGCCTTTGTAGTAGCCAAGGAATTACAAATTAAGCTAAGTATGTATATCTTTCATTTGAGGATCTAAAGAGTTCCTGGGCGACCTGCTGGGAGCACAAAGAGATTTAGCTGAGAATTCCCACTACAGGTGGTGGCCAACTCAGTGAGCAAGACATCACTTTTAAAAATATTTTAGAAATTCTCAGATGGAATACATACACAATGATATAGTTTAGGAGGAGGGAGAATGAGTTTCTCAGTGAGCTAAGCCATGATTCATGTGGTTCTAGCACAAGCGGCAAAACTAGAACAAAGGAACACAGCTGCCTGGGGGGATTTACCCTGGCTCCATTATTATTATTATTGTTATTATTATTATTATTATTATTATTATTATTATTATTATTAAATTTTTATTTTAGTTTTATTTTTTCCTTTTTTATTGGATATTTTCTTTATTTACATTTCAAATATTATTCCCTTTCCTGGTCGCCCCCTGTAAACCCCCCATCCCATCCTCCTCCCCTGCTTCTACAAGGGTGGTCCCCCATCTACTCAGCCACTCCTGCCTGTCTGCTCTGGAATTCCCAACGGCCTCTCCTCTCATTGATGCCCAAAGGCCATCATCTGCTGTATATGCAGCTGGAGCCATGGGTCCCTCCATGTGTAGTCTCTTCAGATCATATAAATCTCTCACCTTTTACCCTGGGCCCTTTGAAAGGATTCTAACTGCCCCAGAATGCCTTAACTGAGAAGCTGGGAGCCTCTGCTGTACAGAGTCGAGCTGGCTGATAGGAGGAAGACAATGAGAGGCAGAGAGCCAGATGATAGACACAACCTGCTTCCTACAAGCAAATAATCAAAGGATAGATACTTTTAAAATTTGATTGTTTTTAAGACTTTAGGAGTATATAATGGTAATTGTATAAATGTTCTTAAAGAGATATCAAGCTCCACAGAAGAGAGAAGGTAGAGAGAGTGAATGGAAAAATGCTTTAAAGAAATTTAAAGTCTTGGCAGGCAAATTCTCAAATGGGTTTGCATGCAATTTCTGGGATTGCCTACCCTAGTACGACAAAAAAAAAATAGAGCCTGTAAATAGGCTTATATAGTAAGAAGAAGGGAATTTAATTAAAGTGACATACATAGATGTATAAATATTAAGGCATTTGAACTTAAAAAAACTAGATCAAAGGCAAGGGATAGGAAGCCTAACCTACTTCAAACAGTAGAAACTTAGGCCTTGAGAATTATATAAAGAGAAAGAGGCATACTACACTATGTATCCACAGAAATATTAATCTCCACAGTAAGGAAGATTTAAGTATATATGGATGTATAAATAATTTAGGCCTTGATCTCAGGTAGATTGGGGCAGGAGACAGAAAAAAAAAAAAACAAAAAAAAACCAAAAACAAAAACAAAAAAACCAACCAAATAAAAAAAACCACAGTCTCAACACAGAGTATTTGTTCGGTTTGCTTTAATTGCTTTGAATTGTTTTAATTATCAAAATGTGTGTGGTTATGAGTTTGGTGGTTATATTAAAATTCCTCTGGGAGAGAGTTCAAGTTATACTTTAATGATTTCTGGTTACTGGACCAAGAACATGCTATTTTGGCTCTGTGTTTTTGTTGACAGGAAAGGAAAAAAGGCTTTAGACCCCTTCCAGAATGATATAGATCAAATATGACAGGGGAAGACCTGCTGAAGATCTAGAAACATTCTAGGAAATCAAACAGGACAGGTAACTTGATCTGCTGATACCTCAACATGGGTACAGCCCAGTAGCTGGCTTAGACATAAACATGTCTCTAGTTGAAACTTCAGCCAAAATGAGACAATAAATCTTGCTGGCTATAGAATCCTTAAGGTTCTTCATGGCCTTCTTCATATGGCATAAATGAAGAATTATTGTAATTGGTTATTGATAAAATTAACTCTTAAAAAAGACAGTTGTTTTTCACCTACCCAAACAAGGAGCAAATTTCATCCTCAAGTGATCTGTTCACCCTGCTCAATCCAGAAGAATATCTTAATGGTCCTAAAATTTGGTTGTGATATTCATATATTACAGAATGTACAGCTATGGCAAGATTCATCCTCAGAGATGCTAAACTGATGCTGTCCAGAGATTTACTTCCAAAATAGCTTTAAAGTTGCTATTGATTCCAGATGCTCTTACCTCATCCAAGCTTTCAGATGGACTCAGACAGAACTTCAGCCAAGCCCTGAGCCTTCAAAAAGTAGAGACTGGATAACAGATGCTAAATTTACCTTTCTTAAGCCTGGCCAATCTTTCTAATTTTCCTACCCCTTCCCCATCCCTTTAAAGAATTTCTCATTGCCCCATTCAGCAGAAAGAAGTCATGGAGTGTCATCAGCCTGACTCTTTGAGTTTGGGTGTCTGGTTAGGGTAATTTTACAAATTACAGGTAGGTTGTTATATTAAAGAATAATTTGGGAATGATCATAACTTTGAACAGGGAGGAATTAGATTGGATAGATTACTAAATTTTATTCTTCACAAAAGCATTTATCTAGACATAACTTTATGTTGATAGGAATCTTTGTAATTGATACAAAATTGAAGTTACAATTTCTTACATTTGTATAGAATTTATATACTGATATAGAATTAAGGTTTTCATTAGTATAAATGTATATATTGATACAAAATTAGGAATTTATATTTTTGCTCTTAGATTGATATTGTGCCTATGCAACTTATTTAATAATACAGGGCTTTGACCCAGTCCTTTTACTAGCTGCTATTACAAACTGTTTAAGTAACATAAGTTAAGGGCCAGCTAGTAAATTCATGGTTCTGTTAGATTCTAATTTATAGTAAAGTGCTTTCAATTTGCTCAAGTAGAAATGGCTAAGAGTAGCTAAGGTTTAACAGTTCAAATATACTTTACATTGATAGTCTTCACAAACATCAGAAATCCATGAATTTAATCACTTCATTATTACTAGAAATTTTGACTAGAGACATGTCTGTTCCTGACAGTACCCTCTTCATAGTTCAAAGAAGATATTGAGCATCTTTACCTCTAGGAAAAGTTGATTATCATGACAGGATAGATAGTGGGCAGAAATTGCTTATTTTATCTGCAGACAAAATACTGTCCAAAAGGACAAACAGATGTAGGATAGTCGACTGCTAATCTCTGCCAAGTCAAGGTAAGCTTGTCCTTCATATTCCAGCTTCATTTCCAGGTCTGACAGATGGCTCTGGGTCAACAGACTGATGACAGATGCTCCAAAATTATAAAGAATCTTCCAGATAGTCAGTTGTCTCTACAATTTATTTATTTATTTATTTATTTTGATTTTTTGAGGCAGGGTTTCTCTGTATATCCCTGGCTGTCCTGGAACTCACTCTGTAGACTAGGCTGGGCTAGAACTCAGAAATCCCCCTGCCTCTGCCTCTCAAGTGCTGGGATTAAAGGCGTGCACCACCACCACCCAGCTTAAATTTTTGTTTTTATGCTTCCTATTTATTCATGTAATATTTAATTAATTCTTGGATTTTTGATGGGGTTGAAGACAAATTATAGTTCCATAAACAAACTTAAGTTGTTTAGCACTGAAAGATATGATATAAAGCTGAAAGCATGGTTTTCAGATGATGTTACAGGCTAAACTCAAAATATAATTCAGGTATAGCATCATAAATTCTTGAAGTTAAGAATGATGATAGAGTACTTTATCTAATTGACAAATATGTTGAACTGGATGTTCATGGTATATTATACTCTATGCTTTACATAATCGATGTGATTGTACTCAATTTATATCTGAGAGAAGAGGGTTGTTTTTTTTGTTTGTTTGTTTGTTTTAATTTGGGCAGAAAAGGTGAAGTGTTGGAGATTGGTTCTAATGCTTTGATTCAACTGGGAATCTGCATGTCCAAACACTAAAGGTCATTGTCTCTAATTGGTTTTTCATTGATCAATAAAAATACCAATGGCCAATGACTGGACACAGGGCAAGACCCTTAGAGTTTCATGGACTAGATTTCAGAGAGGAATGGTGGAGAATCGCCATGAGTTGGGGAAGAAGGATGGGACTCAGGAGCTGCAGGAAGGAAATCCCAACAGCCATGTGAGAATTTGGGTGAGTGGCCCCTGCACTTCCCCTATTGGACCAAATGTTTCAGGAGAAGGTTTAGGAGTACCCAGCCTTTGAAGTAGCCAAGGCATTTCAAAAGTAAACTAGTGTATGTGTGTTTTTCGTTTGTGGATTCAAAGAGTTCCTGGCCAGGTGGCTGGAAGTATGTGACCTACAGGGAAAATAAGGTGGTGTAGCTAAAAACTCTTGTTACAATTAAGTTGTAAAGAGAATACATAAATAAATTAATAAGAATTACTTCTACTGCCTACTGCAGTAGTTCTTAAAAATCCCTCAATTTTGTTTGAAGCTCAGTATTCCCTTGGCTACTTTCATAGGTGTTCCCTGTATGTTCTTATGTTGTGTTCTAAAATATTCCAGCACAAGTTTCAGGTCAAAATTTAAAGGCATCACTATTAGCCTGTGTCCTTGTCATTTTGTTCTTCAACTGAAGCCTGCATCTTGGTAGTTTTAAGCAAATGAATTCTGTGTAATTTGTGTAGTAGAGTTTTAGTTCTGCACAAATCATGGTGTAGAGCAAAGCAGGGATGAGAGGCCAGATGAATATATGTGAGGTTTCTGGATATGGTCATGAAAGGAGGAGTCTAGAAAAGAACAGGATAATGGTGATAGTCGTAAAAGAAAATCCTGAGGCATTTTAGGAACAGAATTTGTGGCATTTAGTGAGATAGAGAAAGTAAGGAGAAGCTTAAGATAGCTTGCTAGTATTTTGTCTGGATTGAGCTGTTTGTGTAAAGCATATGTAAGAGGAAAATGCCAAACCCACATTTTCAGCTACATATATCTTTGACATGTTCATTTGAGGTTTTTAAAAAATATTTTAAATAAATAAATAAATAAATAAATGAATGAATAAATCCTGAATGATATAGAATGGAAAGACAGAAATGCTGATGAGATGGCTCAGTGGGTAAAGGCACATGCCACCATTACTGATAACCGAGTTTCATTTTGGGATCTACCTGAAGTAAGGAGAGTACTAACTCCTACAAATTGTCCTCTGACTTCCACATACGTGATATAGCATGCACACACTCAAGCACACCCCACACATGCACACAAAACCAACAAATGAAATTTAACAATGCAGAAGAAAATAAGAAGGGAGAACTCTAATTTGTTTCAGGAAATGTGCTGCATTTTTATTTATGAGTTTTTGCATGGTTAGGTGGTGGGTGCTCTGTGCAGAACCAATGTGTTGATATTATAAATTATGACAATTGGTATCATGAATCGACTAGCTAGTTCAATTTTTGAAGTAGTTAGAAAGGCATTAAATGGAATTAAAAAGAGCAGCATCCTAAATTGTATCTGTGAGGCCTTAATGCTGTGTTTCAGTTCCATGAAATGAGGTTTTGTTTGCAAGAGTCCCTGTAACAAGGGCTTAGTGGAATCTTTGCTCTGTTTTACTATTGCCTATTTCTCAGGCTGTGAACTTTGGGAGTTTTTATTCATAGGGAAAGGTATTTATGGGAAGAAATATCTCCTCTCCTCATTCATATTTAGTATATTCTTATCCTTTAAATTTGATAGAAACCAACAGAACTTTACAAACTCTTTGCCACAAGTAAAAAGAGTATGGTCTAGCACCATGCTTCATATTTCACTCTATTATGCCTGATGACCTGAGCTCCATTCTGGGGCATGATATAAGGAGAGGACCAACCCTTACAAGTTGTCCTCTGACATCCACACATGTGCACACACTCCAGCAATACATGGTCTTATAACTCTACATATTTTCTTAGAATATGCCTCCAATTATGGAATTATTTTCCTGTCTTTTCTCCTGGCAAGCCACATTCAGAGTATCTCATGGTATATCTTTTCCTGTGCTACCTTTCTCAACACACTACCCAAACCCAGATCTTTTATAGAAGGAAGAAGACTGTAGCATTTCCTCCATTTGTAGGCATAGGAATATCTCTAAATGAAGGATAAATGCTCAAGAGAGACCTAGACTTGAAAAGTTGCAACTTCAAGGGACACAGTATCAAATTTTAATACTAGAGCATCTTTGGAGAATTTCTTTCTTGGTAAGAGGTGGCACTTCAGGAGGCTTTTAGTTTATATTTGGTGTTGTCTATAAGTTGAGTTTATTAAACCCATATATTTAAACCATTTATATATGTTTAATGTATTTTGTGCCAGTTTTCTGTAAGTCTTTTCATACTATAAATAAATTAAACCTTAACATATGAAGAAGGAAGGAAGAGAAGAAAGAATAGGGCTTATTTTAACACTCAGAGCTACCATGGGAAACATGCAAATGAAAGATGAACAAAAAATTCAAATGAAACTTTTCAGTGTCCTTAGAGTTTGGATTTTCTTTGTAAATGTGAGTCATTGTCACTAGAAATACATGCACACCACACACACACACACACACACACACACACACACACACACACACA
>JADRCD010238123.1:0-10081 GCA_019843815.1 Montemys delectorum
CTTACAAAAGAAGAATATGATTGGAAGATAGTGAAAACGAGCCCACAAGTACCAGTAGCACAGACGCGTGTTTGGAGCAGATAGTGGTACTTAAGGAAGGTCTATGCAGGAGTGGGTGGGTCCCAGTGTCCCCTCCCCCGGCATGTTTGGAAAGCAACAGGAAAATGAGAAAGAATGGAAAACCCCCAAAGAAGGGGTGTTTGGGAAGGATGAGGCTGGAGACAAGAACAAGGAAAGAAAATGGCCACCATCTGCCTTCTCTGTGAGGAGAGAGGTGGAGAGAGGTTGGGAGAGCACTGGAGAGAGAAGGCTGCAGTGCCCCAGCCTGGGGAAAAGTGGAATCCATTCTCCGGGATACAGGAGAGGTCTGCTGCTCTGACACCTGGTTAGACTGTGCTACCACTGCCAGCCCTGGAAGGTGAGCCTGCTTCTCTCTGAGGGAGCTAAGGAGGAGGATGCCTGAATTGGAGGGGGCTTGGCTGGAATTTCAGCAATGCAGAGAAGTCCACCTCATTGGAACTTTGGAGTAGCTCCTTCACAGGTGATTTTAAGATGTATACAAAGAGGTACTGAGGTGTGTAAGTCCCCAGATGATGGCCTCTGATATGACTCTGATAGGCACTGGGCCCTTTGGAACAGCCTGGTAAAAAGGGAATAAATCTTTCTCCAAAGTCCTTCCTATGTGGGGGAGCTTTTAGGTTTTTGGTGTTTGTTTTTAAATATTTGTTTATTTATTTTTCTATTTTATCTATTTATTTATTTATATGAGGACACTGTAGCTGTCTTCATACACACCAGAAAAGGGCATCAGATCCCATTACAGATGGTTGTGAGCTACCATGTGGTTGCTGGGGATTGAATTCAGGACCTCTAGAGGACCAGTCAGTGCTCTTAACCACTGAGCCATCATCTCTCCAGCCTCCCTGGCGGAGCTTTTGAGAAGGCTTGAGTAGGAGGCTTTCCTTCACTGGTGGATGAAGAGCTTTGGGTTGCTCTGCACTCTCTGATCCCACACCCCCATGACCTCATCTGAAGGAGCCCTTGGGCTGCCTGCCTTCTTACCTATTGCCTTTCAGCAGTGGCTCCACTGCTGGGCTTTAGCAAGAATGATCTGTCCTGTTGCCTGTGGTCTGGATAGGGATGGTACATCCAAGTTCCCGAGGCCCAGGAAGAAAGAGTAGTGCCCCCCTCCCCCAGCTGGAACTAGGATTGCAGCACACCCTTGCTGGATCAAGGAACTCTTGTGTCAATCCCAAAGCACTCAAGCCACGTGCAGGTAGACAGAGAAGAGGCAAGCATCCCGACACCTCGGTTTTATTTCTGGATCCTTGATGGCACACAGAAAGGTGAAATAAATATTCTTAGTTATTAGTGAAGAAGGGGGGAAATGGGGGCACTTAACTTTATTTCCTAAACACTCCCAAGATGTATGCTAAACTAAATTAACTCTAGAGAAACATGAAGAGTGCTTCTTAAGGAAATAGAAGCCTGGAATTTTTCTCTCTCATTCTTTATTTTTCTACCTGGATTGTTCATGCCTGGATCGTGTTGCCCTTTGGGCTTATGCATTAGTTGCATATTAAAAAATATGTACTTTATGACATTGAAAACTTTAAAATCCTTGTATTGGTGAAATGGAGGGATGGAGTTTGGTTCTGGGTGGATAGGCATTTGAAGCAAGGCAGATCATGTGATTTAGTCTGACTGTGAACTGAAGGGGTCTATATTCTTTTGACAAATGTGTTTTCAGAGGACACCATGTGTTTACAGCCTGAGCCCACTCAAAGGTCGCAGAGGCTCCTTGTACTTCGCTAAGGAACTGGCTTGCTTTAATGCAGGTATGCAAGCAAGATACATTTGTCTATGGAGTCTGTTGCTCTGGGAAGAGACCAACCTGGGGGCTTTATCTCTCTCAGATGTCAGGCAACATCCTCTCCACCTGACTCAGTCCCCATCACATCAGGTCCTGGATGTTCCTTGCTTTTGTTACCTATATGAACACATTAAGAGTGAGTGGCTGTCTAGAAACTTTCAAACAATGAAAAACTTAAGATTCTTAAGTCTAACGAAGTCAGATAATAGTGACCGCCTGGCTCCAGAAGTCTCCCTTGGGCTATCTGTTCTTAGGTGATCTTTTCTTCTGTGACTCAAAAGTACTGTTAGAGGTTTGGGGGAAGCAGGGATGGAGACCACTGTGGACAATATGAATTTATTTTGCACATACAATTTCCACATGTCTTAGGTGAAATAATAGTAAGAACGTGGCAAAATTTGTCAGAAGCAGCTGGAAATGACTGTGTTGTCCCTCCAGAAGGATAAAAAGGAGTCACAAACTCCACAAATCCTTCAACAGAAAAATCTGCTTGCTCCCTTGCCTAAAGGTTGACGTAAATTGTGGCCTTCCCCCATAGGATCTGTGCTGGTTTAACAGTTTCCTGGGCAGAGGCCTCTGTGGCGTGTTTGTCCTTTATAGAGGACCCAAGTCAGGGTCCTCGAGATTTTTTTTTTTGCAGGAGTGGAACTGGATTTGGGCAGATCTTGTACTGGGCTCATTTTTATCAGCACTTGGGCATCTCTAGGACCTTGACTTTGTAAGTACTAGCTTCACTTTGGCACCTCAACTGAACCATCCAAACTAAGACATTCACCCCCTGTTGTTCTGGCCTCAGAAGAATGATCATCCTGCTTTGCTAAAAATAAAGATGGCATTCAGATCATGCCAAAGGGAATTCCTACTGTGAGCAGGGACACACTCAGTGCTGTGGAAATTCAAAGTCGGTTCCTGGCTGACACCTGCTCACTAAGGCAGTGAGTTCAGCTGAGAGGAGGTGGGCAAGAGGTCAATTTCGGATTCTGGTGTTCTCAGTGAGGGGAAGGAGAGCCAGGAATCAGGCTTCTGTGTAGTGGCAGTTTCTGGGCATGCTCATGGGAGGGGACAGGGTCCCTGGGAGCTTTGACCTCCAGGGGGCCTGCCTAACTACAGTTGCTCTAGGAGATATAAGAATTCTTAAGCAGGGAGACAGAATGAATAGCAACTTGTGACTCTTTACCAAAGGCCAGCCTGGCTTAGCCTGTTTAAATATGCTGGGTTATTACGGTAATTCTGATATTCTGTACGATGCTCTTCCTGGAGAGTGGACTGACAAGAGCCTTTTAAGTTAACCGTAATATCTTGGGCTGACATAAACATGTTTGGATACCCAATAACACTGCCTCCCGTGAAGAGTTCTAGAGATGTGGCCATCAGAAATGTCTTTACAACCTGCCCCTCTGTATAGTGAACAGTAGGTGGCCCCTCACGTGATTCAGCTTTGCCAGCAGGGGAGCACGCCCAATCAGCAACTCTTCCCAAGTGTTCCAGCATTACTATCTCTGCACCCAAGAAGATGAAACTGGAGCCAAGGTTAATGAGACAAGATGGCAATAAACTGCCTCTGTGTGCTGGCCAATAGACACTTATAACATGTCTGATTCCAGCTGTGTTTCAGCCCATTCCCAATGCCCACGTCCCTATGCCCTGCCCCATTTGGCACAGTGTATTTTATAGAAATTTGGGTAAAACTAGATTGTGCTATATGGGTCTCTGGGTGAGGAAATTAGCTTTCAAGGCTAAAGCAGCCATGCAGATATTATTACAAAGTCATTCAGCACGCCAAATCGGAATGGCTCTCTCCCCACGGTTTCCTCAACCCACTCTCCACTCCTACCCTGCCCCGGTCATTGCTATTCTCAATATCATTAGGCTAAAAGAAGAAACAGCTGTCCCCACTGTCCCCGGAAAATAGGCTCCGAGTGTCCTCATCAGCATGGGTTCTCATGAGAGAGCAGGCAGTAAGACAGCGTGAAGAGAGGAATGTGCTGGAAAAGATTGTGTTCACCCCTCTCTGGATCTAATACTGATCATGGAAACCCTAGGCAGATGTAAAGCTGATTGATAGCTCGATGGGTGACTGCCGCGTGGCAGCAGTCAGCAATTTTTGGCGCCAGGGAGACACACCTGGTGCATGAACACTCACCTACCATCTGGTCCCTCACCTGCCCAGTCTCTTGAGCACCATCTTTACCTTGAGCATGAGCCTATCTTAAGACCAGCTGTCATCTCCCTTTGCTCTTCAGGATCTGGCATGGTAAAAATTAAGATGGTTCTAATGTTCACTTCTGGCAAGCCCTATTATAGGCACATTATAACATTTTGACTTATTCAATTCAATAATAATCCAGTGAGGTGTATCCTTTTATTGCTCTGAGGGCTGCCAATGCAAATTAATACAAGCTTGGTGGCTTAAAACAGCAGAGATGCATTCTCTTGTGGTTCTGGAGGTCAGAAGTCTGAGATCAAGCTCCTTGGCAGGGTTGCGTTCCCTCCAAAGGCTTCAGGGGGGAAAATGCCTCATGTCTTCCAGCTTCTGGTAGCTGTTGACATTCCTTAAGGCTCTGTCACTCCATTCTCTGCCACTGTCACCACATGACAACCACTTCTCTCTCTCTCTCTCTCTCTCTCTCTCTCTCTCTCTCTCTCTCTCTCTCTCTCTGTGTGTGTGTGTGTGTGTGTGTGTATGTGTCTCCTCTTATGTTTGCATGATTCCACTTTGTGTTTTTTCCAAAGACACTTGAGATCAAATTTGGTGACAACCAGATTGTATTAGTTAAGATTGTATAGAGGAACAGAACTGATAGAATGAAAATATATAGCCAGGTATGGTGGCATATGCTTTTAATTCCAGCACTTGGGAGGCAGAAGCAGTGAATCTCTGAGTTCGAAGCCAGCCTGATCTGCAGAGTGAGTTCCAGGTCAGCCAGTAAAGCCAAAGAAACCCTGTCTCAAAAACAACAACAACAACAACAACAAACCAACACACACACACACACACACACACACACACACACACACTGTATGTTTCTTAGATTGGCTTTTACAGTACCACAGCCTGGTCATCCACCAATGGCTGTCTTTGCATTGGAGAGGCTGAGAACTGTTCGGATCCAGTGGCTATTCAGTCCACAAAGCTAGGTGCCTCAACAGTCCCAACCTGATGTGGAGGGTCTGGAGGATCGCTGGTGAGCCACCGGCTGTCTTCAGTCCACACTGGAAACTAGAAAGGACCAGCTTCTGATATCAGCAAAGGAATGTTAGCATGGGCTTCTCCAAGAGCTCAGAACCATCTGTAACTCCAGTTTCAAGGGATCTGATGTCCTCCTCTGGCCTCTCAGGGTACCAGGGAGCACATGGTGCACAAGCATACATGCACAGACAGAACACTCATATATGTGTGTGTGTGTGTGTGTGTGTGTGTGTGTGTGTATACATATACATGTATATATATACATATATATATATGCATCAAATATTAAAAAGACAATCTTTGAAACACAATTCAAATCATGTCACTTCCTAGCTTAAGACTGGGGATTTCTCATTGCTGTTTGAACATGATCTATGGCAATGACTGTTACCACCCATTGACCTCCCTCTGTGCCTAAGACCTCCCCTTTCAGTTCTGGAACCTACTATGTCCCATCATGCACTGGGGCCCTTCTATTTTTCAAAGCTTCTTCCCTAAGATCTTCACAAGCCCATTGTATACAATGAGACCTCCTGGGGCTCCATACATGATTCCTGTTTGAAGCATAGCCTTGATTTATCTGCTTATTTTCTGTATTACCTCTTGGTAATACAGAACCTCATTAAAGCAATCCTGCCATACAGACATTTATGCCAATTGGAGCTGTCTTTCCATCCTTAGCTCTCAATTGTTGAACATATCAAACACTTAAGTGTTCTCCATCTCAGAAAGGTTAAGTGACCACAGACATGCCCTCTTAGATTGGCATCTAGATCCCCGTGTCTCCTAAACCAGAGACCTCAGCCATATTCCAGACGCAAATCTCTGAGAAACAGAGATGGCCCAGGATCCTGGCAGTCCCTACAGACTTCTGAGCATGCTAAAAGTTCACTTCCTCCTTACAGATGGTTAATACACAGGGAAGAAATCTCAAGCTCAGATTCTCAGTTTCTCTGAGAAGTTGGCCTGAAACTTAAGCCCCAGAAGCAGAGACGTTAATTTTGCTTACTCTCCACTTTGGGCTCAAGACTTTTCTGATCCATCCTGAGACTTGATGGTTAAAATGCCTTCCTTGAATCCTTTACTGGGAAGGTAGAGATGATCAGGCAGGATCCTTACATCCAGCAGTGTTGAGCATCAGCATCCTGAGCTGATGAGTAGCAAAGGAACTGGAAAGGTCAGAAGTTGGGGTGGAGGTGGGGGTGGTTCCCGTTGGAATCTGGACTGATCCTGTTGATGGCTGAGAACTTGGGCTCAGGAGACAGAATTGATTTAGAAGGGTCTCGGAGGTCTTCGTTTGTCTGGTTGGAGGCCTTTTGTTGGTCTGGTTTTTCTTACACGTCAGCATTTGTCTGTACTTTTGGAGTTTTTCGGCCCCTACATCTTTTCCCAGATGACGGGTCCCTTGGGCGACTGCATAGACTTCACCTGTAGGTTGGTAGACAATGACAATTTACTTTGTGGAGCCTCTATCTTGGAAGAAGCCAAGAGCAAATTCTTACCAGGTAAGAAAGCAGTTGCCCTTACCCCCCATTTTTGTTGAAAATTTCTCTCTCCCTCTCTCTGCCTCTCTCTCCCTCTCTCTCCCCCTCCCTCCCCCTCTCTCTCCTTCCCTCTCTCTCTCTCCCCCCCCCCCCCCCTGCCTCCCCTTTTTCTGTCTCCCCTTTCTGTCTCCCCCCTTTTCCCTTACTTTCTTTCTTTCTTTCCTCCTACCTTCCTTCCTTTCTCCTTTCTTCTTTTCTTACTTCCTTCTTTTCTTTCTTCCCTCCTTCCTTTCTTTAATAGACTCTTGCCTTGCTGCCAAAGCTGGTTTTGAACTCTTAGGTTCAAGTGCTTGTTACCTCAGCCTTGTGAGTTGCTAGGATAACAGGCCTGACTGCTGTGCTAAGTTAAGACTTCCATTTAAAAATAAGGCCAGTCTTGAAAATTACATCAGCATGCCAGGAAGTAAACATCAACACTGGGAGTGGGGAAGAAACCCTACTCTTTCAGGCAAATAGTAATTGTAATTGTAAGCATGCCCAAGACCCATAAGTATTGGTTGGGCTTTCCTCATGGAGAGGGCTACAGCAGCTGATCAGTACTTGTGGCAGATATAGCTGCTTTCCTGTGGGAAGGCAGAACCCTGGCTACTGGATACATCATGCACTCCACCTCTGCTGTCGGAAGTGGGATTTGCTATGGTAACCAGAACTTGCCTGAGGGTTGTGCATGTAAAGTGCCACTCATTGGTAGGACCCTTTATTTTTAGCATCTACCAAAGAAGAGCTGCTCATTGTTCCTGTTAACAGGCAGGTGGGTAGTTATAATGGAGCCAGGATGAATTTTATGTGCTGTTCTCATGTGGAATGGTACCGCCCACCACAGTCCTCGATAGTTGGATCATGGTGTGCTTCTGGAATTCCATTGGTTCAGATCCTTGCAGGAACCTGCACACTAGGATAGTTGGGCTTACTATTTTTTTTAATAACACGTTCTCAACTGCTGTTCCTGATCTTCGTCTTGGCACAGCATGCCAATTTTATAACAGTGGCGGTCCTGCAGCTAAGAGGAGGGTAGCTGCCCATAAAATCATTGAATGCTGGGAAAGCACAGCAAACATTTGGAGGAGGTAGTATTTTTCCTCTCAACATGATGCTCAGTTTTCTCTTAGGGCTTACCTTCTCTGTCCTTGATGCCCTCAAACTAACTTTTTCTACTTTTTTCATTCAGCTAATATTTATTTAATGCATGACACATAAAGAGATGTTACATCTACCTCTCATTCTGTACATGGGCAAAAATAAATGAAATTGAGATTTCTTTGAATTGTCAAATATATTAAAGTCCTCAACATCCTGGAAAGGTTGGCAGGAGAGAGAGTGGTGTCTTGCAGGCCCTTCCCTTTCAACCCGTACCCACTCCATGGACCATCACTTTCTCTGATACTTAACTAGTACTGTCTACTTCCTGTGTCTTTCATGCCCTCCTACCCTAAACTTTCTAAACCAAGTAAGTGTTTTTGCTGCCCTTGTATCCTGCCTGGTGTAGAGGGAGAAAAAAAAATTGTGTCAAGAACATAGTATGGCTTCATATGTAGGTCTGCATTCCTATAATCCCAGCACTTAGGAGGAGGAAGAGGAGGCGTGAAAATGAGGGGTTCAAGGTCATTGTCAGCTACTGACTTTGAGGCTGAGCTGGGTTGTATGAGACCCTGTCTTTAAAAAAAAAGTCTAGTGAGCCCCTAAAACCTCATTTTCTGGGAACTTGAAATTGGCTAGGATCATTCTGGGTAGGAGCTAGGAAGATGGCTCAGTGGGTGAAGTGCTTGCTATGCAGACAGGAGGACCTGAGTTAGATCCCCCAGTGCCTGCAGAAAGGCCAAGCATAACTGTCAGTGCCGTAACTCCAACACTGGGTGAGCAGAGACAGGAGAGACCCTGGGGCTCACTGGCCATCCAGTTTAGCTAAAGTCATGGTTTTCATGTTCAGTGAGAGACCTCTCAAAAGGTAAGGCTCAGACTGACAAGAAGAATATGCAATATCAACCCATTCCCCACACAGAGATCCTCCTTGGCCTTTTGCGGTACATATCTAGACCTCAGTGAATCTGGGTGGTTTGACCTGGATATAAGGTGCAGCCAATATTAGTGTCAGCATTGGTCAAAAGAGTAGAGTGGAAAGCTCATTGAAACATTGACCATAGGGCCAGTGAGATAGCTTGGCAATCAAGGCACTTGTCACCAAGCCTGACAATGCAAGTTTGGTTCCCAGAACCCACCTGATGAAAGGAGAGAACTGGCTTCAACATACTGCCCTCTGGTTTCTACAGGTGCACCATGGCATATTCCTGGCCACACAAGCACACACCACACACACATGTACACAAAACCCAGACTGTTTGCATGGTGTGGCTGAGACACAAGCACACATCAACACCAAGCTGACATACATTCTTCATGAAGCTCTTTTGAAATGAATGAAAGTAGTGTTGGCTGTCATGTCTAGGGTGGTAGAAATGGGCCAGCGCTCACAGCTGAGCCACGAGGATGCTGTAGTCCGAAGTGGCTCTGCTTTGATATTCCAGCTGATGAGCCTTCTGATAAAAGTGCCAGAAGAGTTAACGCTGTCATCAGCAGTCACTTTTTTTAAGTGGGAAAAGTCCCATTTTGCGTGCTATCTATTGTAGATGATTTTCTGAATGTCCTATGCGAATGCATGCACAGTTCTGCTTACTTGGTCAATCAATCAAGTGTCTCTTTGAGATCTACCCTGTGTGAGCCCCTTCAGTTACTGTAAGAAAGACTGACATCCCATGAGTCCAGAAGACCATGTGTTCTCCCATCGAAGCACATCTCCAGCTGCATACAATCTGCTTTTCTGAAAGTTGCTAATGATGCCACATTTGCTGAATCCAAAGATAGCTTCTGAACCTGGTACTCGATAGCTCCACACATTTGACATGACCGGTCCATGCTCTGCTCTCTGTGAGGTGCTCTCTGGTTCTGGATAGCACCATTTGCAGCCGTTCCTCTTTGCTCTAGCCAGTCAGTGTTCTTTTCTATTTTCAAGGCTGCCTCCTCACTCCACCTTTACCTCTCTAATAATGCAGCGGAGTCCAAGACTGAACATTTGGGGGTTCTGTCTTTCAGTCATGCCACTCACTTTACAGCTCTAAATGGTACCCAGAAGTCAAGAGTGCCCACCAACATATCCTCCATCTTGTCCTGCTTCCATACATAGCTACTTAGTTGATCCATATGGTTCATCCTCTTTCCCCTTAGAGCTCCCCCTTCTCCCTCCTCTTCCATCCTCTTTCTTTTTTCCCTCCCTCCCTTTTTTATTGTCTCAAGACAGTCTATGTAACTTGGTTGGCCTAATTCTGGACTCTTGATCCTCCTGCCTCTACCTCCCCAGTACTGGGATGACAGTGTGTTCCTCTGTGCCTGTTAACTATGGCACCAGGGATCAAACACAGGGCTTTGTGTGTCCTAGATAAGCGCTCTACCAACTGAGCTGTGTTCCCAGCCCTCTTTTTT
>JADRCD010238123.1:10181-23740 GCA_019843815.1 Montemys delectorum
CTCTCTCTCTCTCTCTCTCTCTCTCTCTCTCTCTCTTTCTTTTTTGACACATAGCCCAGGCTGGCCTCAAACTCAGGATTTTCCTGCTCCAGAGTAGAATTAGAGACATATGCCACCCTGCACAGCTCAGATGATATTTCTACACTTGGTCCTTTAAAACCTATCTGGAACCCAACCAGCTCTCAGCACTCTGCTCATCCAAGCACTCCTTATCTCTCAACTGGGCTATTTTAGGAGACTCCCAGTTGCTACCCGCCCCCCCCCACCCCATAGTCTATTCTCAATGGAGCATCCCAAATGATTCTAGTAAAATATAAAGCATTCCATGTTCCTGCTCTCCTCAGAGTAAAAGCCTGCTCACTCCATGGCCACCAGGCCCTAGCTGGTGCTTCCCCACCATGTCCCTCCCGTCTCTGGCTTGATCTGTTAACTCTTCCTGCCAGCTCTAGCCACACTTGCAGGACTGTGCCTTAGGGTTATGATGCTATCATTCTCTCTAGAATGTTCTTCTATCAGATAGCTGAGTTCTCTCTCAGTTTTTTCAGGCCTTGATACAAAAATCCCCATTGTTGAAGTCTTTTGTGCCTACTCAGTACTATCCTGAGGTTTCCTGGCCTCCATTTCCTGGCCTTAATATCTATGTATGTATATATTACTGACTTAATTGCCTTTTCTGCCTACTAATTGCAATGTAAGACTGATGGTGTTATATCTTTGGAGGGGGAGTTCTGTTTGGCTCATTGCTCTATCACCAACCTTTAGAAAGATGCTTGGCTAGTAGCAGGTACTCAGGAAATATTAGTTGAGAGATGAATTAGAGTCAGTGGTGTTTTAATTTAAATACTGGTGCTCCGGGGACTGTGGTTTAATTGCCATAAGGTGCAACTCAAGCCCTGATCTTTCCTGAAGGCTCCTTCGGTGATTCCAGTGTGGAGCCTGGGTTGCCAACCACTTTTACAATCTGAACTCTGTTTTTTTTTTTTTTTTTTTTTTCCCCTTCTTGGAGTTTTACATCTGTAGCATATGCTGCTATATTCTTAGAAAATCCATTCATCTCAAAACGTAAATTGCAGAGAGTGGTTCTAATAAAACTGGTGCTATATAGGGGAGCATATTAGGGTTTTAATTAGAGTATCCTATTAAAGTGAGTGTTCTGGACATTCATCTCTGTATAACCTTGGCTGAACTTGGACTGGGAGGAACAGGTCCTACATCACAATGTTCTCAATGAGCTTTCCAACTTAACCTTAGACTTTTTTTTTTAAGAGAAGGGAATTAATTCTGGCTGTTTGTCAACTCTGTTTGCCAGAGTGAGCTATCCGCATTTTCAGCCCCTACCCTGTGCCCACTTGCCTATTTTCTAAAGTCTGTCTGTCTCTTGAGGCTCAGGAGAAGGCTCATCTTCCTTCCCTGCCTGGCAGCTCCTTCTAAGATGGTTGGTGTAGTCACATGGTACCCAGCTCCTGCTGTATAGCAGGTGAGACCCCTACGTCTTGTCTTTTGTTGTTCCTTTTCCTACTTCCTCTCAGACTAGACTATATTTTCTCCAGGCCATTTTTTGGAGCTTTTTGAGTCCCTAGCAGTGGGCAGTAAGTAGATGCTGATGGATTGTTTAACTATTTCTGTTTACTGGATGGGCAGCATTATCTAAGAGAGGTTGCCTAGGAGAAAGGATGCCACATCCTTTATAATGAGGGATGATCTCCTTCATTAGCACCCTGGCATTTTATACTCTGGTTCATCATTGATCTATCTCATTCTTATTTTATTATTTTTTTATTCTTCTCTCATACAATACATTCCAACTGCAGCCTCCCCTCCCTCTGCTCCTCCCAGCTCCCAACCCCCTACACCCCAACTTGCCTCACACCATCCCTCTGCCCTAGATCTACCATTCCTCCATTTCCCTTCAGAAAAGAGCAGGTCTCCCAGGGATATCAATGGAATACAGCATAACAAGATGCAAGAAAACTAGGCACAAGCCCTCATATCAGGGCTGGGCAAGGCAACCCAGTAGGAGGAAGAGGGTCCTGAGAGCAGGCAAAAGGAACTGATTTAAGGAGGAGATTTTAAACCTCAGGATTTCAGTATCCCGATTGAAAACCTGCTCAAGAAAGCAGATGCAGAGGGATAGAATTGTAATTGCATCTTAGGCCTGCTGAGAAGACTCTGCTAAACAGGTCAATGGAGGCATTTTTTATAGATGAATGCCCATCTATCTAGTCTAAGCAGCTTTCTTTTCTTTTGTTTTTAAGCCATATGCTTTAAGATTTATATTTATTTTATGTATGTGAGGGTTTTGTCTGCACATATGTCTGCAAACCAAAAGAGGACCTATGTAACTACAGTTATAGATGGTTGCGAGTCACTATGTGGTGCTTGGAATTGAACCCGAGACCTCTGAAAAAGCAGCTAGGGCTCTTAAACACAGAACCATCTCTCCAGCCTCCTTGGTTATTTTTCAACTAGAGCCACATTATCTGGGTGACATTCTTCATTTCAACAGCCTGGGAGAGTAGGTAATACTAGAGTTGGAGGAAGGTGTGAAACTAAGCCCTTAACATCTTTATGTCCTTTTGAAGCCCTGGTTTAAGAGAAAGGGATATCATGGTGAGACAGGAAATGTTACAAAGCTATGAAATGCAGTAAAGAGATCTCCATCTGTTTGGAAGTGAATGAATAAGAAATGGCAAAGAAAAGGGTATTGTATCTTACCCTAAGGGGAAAGGTTACCAGACCAGCTTATCACAGGGCTGCTGTTGCTCCAGACTTTTCAGTAGGGTTTGAATGGTTGATACCTTTATCTTTTCATTGTTTTGTCTAAGACAGGGTTTTGCTGTGTAACCTAGATTAGTCTCAAACTTTCAATCCTCCTGCCTCTCCTATTGGAGTACTTGGATCACAGGCATGTCTCACTGTACCCCACCTTTGGGATATATTTTCACAGGCAGATGGAAGCAACAGGGCCTAGCCAGCAGTAGCCACAGAAGCAGGGGGTGACCAGCTGTGTACCCAAAAGGATGGAAGGGTTGGTCCACCCAGAGAGGGTTCCAGAGAGCAAGAGTCAGGCACAGCTCTGCCTCTAGCGTCACCCTCCTCCTCTTCCACATTTTTACCAACAACCTGAAAAAAGGCGTGGGTGACATGTTTATCCCATTTGCTCATGACCCAGATCTGAGAAGCACAGTGACCTCATTTCACTCCAGGAACCAGAATGAAAACAGAGGCCAAGCCTCACCCGAAGTCAGCCAAGGGCTCAAGTGAAGATCCTGCACTGAAGTCTGAAAAGGCCAGCTGCATTTATTAGGGGGTGGCCAGGAGCCTGTCCTAACAGCAGCCCTTGTGGGAGGGATTTAGTGCTTCAGTATGGTGTGCCTCTTAGATGAGGTCAGTCCTAGGTGTATGGGGCCGGGAACACAGCACCGAGTTCTGCCCCTGTGTTCCACATCCAGCCTGTGCTGCCTGGGGTGACATGAGGTAGAAGGGGACATATCCAGACCAAGGGCCCAAAGCAGAGGGGTGCAGAGAGAGAATTCCAGGAGAGAAAGTGGTTGTCTACCAGCCCCCTCCCCCTTTCCAGCCTGTGCCCTGTGAACTATCACTTCATCAGCTTCTTGGCTAGTGTCTCAAGCTTGTTCTTCCCTTCCCGGGCCCTCCAGTGTTCAGCCACCTGCATTTTCTGCCCTTGTGCGCTGATGGCTAAGCATTCTTAATGGAAGAAAAGCAAAACCAACACGCAAACAAACCAACGCCACCTAAGTTGGTTATTGGGGTGTATATGTGAAATCCCAGCCCTTGAGAAGCAGAGGCAGGAGGATCCCAAACAAGTTCCAGGCCAGCCTGGTCTCCAGACACCAAAAATCCAAACTAAAGCCAGATCCACCCAGTGACTTGCATTGGTAGCGTAAATCTCTAAACTCGTCGTACATACAGGCTGATGTAGCAACTGGACAGTCTGCCCCTGCACCACAATAGTTACCACTGTGGCATCGATGACCCTAGTTCTTGCCTTCCTCATCGCCTCTTACCAGTGCCTTCTCCTTGCCTTTTAGGAGAGAATGGTAGTGTGGTCTCCAGAGAGAGAAGCAGTAGAAATGCCCCTACCCCCACCCCCAATGGTTGTCAGACTACGCACTTCCTCACTCAGCCCAAGCACCTTCTTTTCTGTCTCCTTGTACCAGATCATGGTTTGGGGGTTGGGGAGATAGCCTCTGGTTTCACTCAGGATCGCTGACAAGGAATATCTTTTTAGCCTTTCTGTGTCAATGGGAGTTTCCTCTACTGCCACGTCTTTAATTAAGACTGCTTGGCCCTGTATCCATAATCACCAAATCACTTGAAAAATTGGTCCCTCTTGGCTGTCCCTGAGTCCCCAGTCTCTCATTAATTCCTCAGTACGCTATGATGTCTGATCTGTGGCCCACACACTAGTGAAATGCCCTCGCCGCATCAACCTGTGGGGACCAATCCCTAATCTACTACCGCTTTTCAACACCACTGTCTCTGTGAGTCTCCACTCCCCAGGATTCGCCGATGTCATTTGTCTGTAGAACTCCCTTTGCCTCCTCCACCTCTGCCTTAGCCCTTTCCAACGAAGCTCTCAGTGAATTTTTGCAACAGCCTTTGGAAGCCCAGTGCATTGTTGGAGATACGGTCTTATTATATAGTTCAAGATAGCCTCAAACTCATAACCCTCTGGCCTCAGCTTCCTACTTACTGAGATTGTAGGCATGGACCACCATGTGTGGCCTCCATTCCTTGTTTTGATTGAATTCTGTGCTTTGCTTTAGAACAATCCCCCTCCCCCACTCCACTCTCTGCCTTCCCCCTATAACACTAGCAATCTGAGGCTAATCTTCAAACTGTATCCACTATCTCTGGACCAATCACTTCAAAATCTGTGCCATCCACACAGTCTCTAATCTCTGATCTACCCATTGTCTCTATCTGGTCAACCCGGACTCCTCTAAAGCATTATGATCTGAACTACATTTATCACATTCCACCCACAAATCTGTTCCTCTTCCTCTGTCCCCCAGGTTGGCCAATACCCAGATTACACATCACTCCTCTAAATGAGAAATCTAGACTCATTACCCTCACCTCTTTATTATTATTCTCCAAACTTTGACTTGACTGATTTGAAGCTATAGTTCATTGGGTGATCAATGAAATAAAGTATTGCAGTGGCTTTACTGTACAAGACTTGGGGGTTTTTTTGTTTAAAAGAGAGAACAAGGGTCAGAGCATTGAAGTTAAGGGCTGGAGAAGCAGTCCCGTGTCAAGAATTTTTTTTCTCTCTATTCCATCTTCTAAGAAGACATGGAGAACTTGGCAACTGCCTTTTACTGTAGGCACCAAACGGACTATCAGACTCACGTCCCAAGACGAGACTGTGTAGCATCTAGTGGCTTCTCTTATCTCATAACCCACTGCAGCACCGAATCATCCCCCTCTATCATCTTTGTCTACATATACCACTTTATCCTGGCTTTGTAACGGACTGCTAGACCACTTAACAGATAAAGAGTCCCAATCTTAGGACAAGAACCTTTTCCTAAGACAATCCAGCTGAGTCGATAGCCTGCCACTGGAGACCTGCTATTCCCAAGGCTCGCTCCTCTTAGGAAGCCACTGGCTTCTATTTGGTAGTAGAGATAATTTTCAGTTCAATTGAATGCCATTGGTTGTGCTTCCTCCTTGGTACAATTAAACCTTTGAGGATAATAGAAAGAAGCCATTCCGTGATTTGGAGCTTAAATTTGGAAACTGAGTTCTCCTTAAAGGGGGCCCTGTGGTTACTGTATGCTATTCTGTTTTATTTCTATAAACACTTAGTGCAGTTTTCTTTACAGACTACCACATCTATTTTCTAGAGACACTGGAGAAACAGGTGAAGAGGTGTTGGTTAACTCCTTGCTTTACTTAGAAAAGGGTTTTAATTAAATGCAGGTCTAGCCTCAGATGATTCTGGCTGTGGCTAAACATTTGCGGTGATATTGATGCGGTTCATCCAGGGTCTTCCTTTATAAGCTAGCAGAAAAAGAAAATGACTGTATATTGGAAAGACTTCAAGTATAATGTATATACATACATGCACACACACAGACACACACAATATACATGTGCATATACGTACTTGTACAAATATTTACCTCCTTTTAATTTTTTGCCTGTAGACATTCTTGGTTTTTCCTTTTTTGACCACACACTGTACCAGTAGGACACAGAAGCCTGATTTAAATAGCATAGAAGCAGCAGCCTTGGAGACAGCATAGGACAGTCCCCAGGAGAAAGGACGGGGAGGGGGCAGTCTGGCTCTGAAATCAAGGCTGTTGCGGCTAGACTCTCACGGGTCAGCTGTGAGTACCTATTTCCATAACCCTCATTAGCAGCTGTTCTCAGCACTCAAGGAGAACCTATCCTTTCGTGGACTCTGAGCATGCAGTCACTCTCGGCTTCCTTCACCGGATCCTAACATTACTGTTGCAGAAGGCGGAGAGCTCGCTCAGCCTGTGGGCCAGAGGGACTGCCGAGGCCCAAGTAATTAAAGTTTCCAATAATTCCTCACCCTACAGATAGATGGAAATAACTAGCTCCTCCATCTCTCCTTTTCTCTGAAGCCCTGGTGAAAAGTGTCAAGTGAAGCTGGGGTGGGTAGGCAGAAGGGGCAGGCGGAGGAATTGGGTGGGAACAGGGAGGAAAGTCTGGAGTGGATAGCAGCAGCCCTGGTCCCTCATCTAGACACATATTCTGTCTGTCTGTCTGTCTGTCTGTCTGTCTCTCTAGATTTGGGTGAAGCCCTAGTTACCTCACTTTCAGAGGGAACTGCTAGTTCACCAGTAATTCCCAGAGCTTCTTTTCTGATTTACAAAGGAAAAGACAAGGGCACATATAGGCTTAAGGAGAACCAGGAGTTCAAGGTTATCCTTAACTATGGAGTGTTTAAGGCCAGCCTGGGTTGAATGCACTCTTCCTTTAAAACCAAAATAAGAGAAGAAAATGTCGAGGCCAGGAGAGGTAGCATACATATTCCTGTAATCCCCGCCTTTGAGAAGAACTCAAGATCCTGTGCCCACACAACAATACAACCTAAATAAGCCAGGCATGGAGGTACTTGCCTGTAGTCTCAGCGCTTAAAAAGAAGCAGGAGGATCAGAAATTCCAGACCAGCTTTCGGTTACCTAAGGAGTATGAGCTGAGTCTGGGCTACTCTCTCAAACAACAAAATAAAATCTGTTTTGCCATAATCTTCACACTGCCCACCTTAGTCCTTTTGGGCTTCTTTGTCAAAGTACTATAAATGATGTGGCTTGTAAACAACACAAAGATGTACTTCTTGCAGTTCTGGACCCTGAGACCTTCAGATCAAGTTACCATGAGACTCAGTTGTTCATGCTAACTCATAGATGGAGGTGTTGGTTTACTTTTTATAGAAGGGGCTGGCCTGCTCCCCAGGGTTTTTTAGAGAAGAGCTGTGATTATTGGGAGTATTTAGCTGTTAGAACCCAGCCACCCCAAAAGGGTCCACTCTTATTGGCACGATGGGGCTAGATTTTTCCCATAAGGCAGTGGTTCTCAACCTTCCTGTTGCTGGGACCCTTTAATTCAGTTCTTCATATCGTGCTGACCCCCAACCATAAAGTAATTTCATTGCTATCCCATAACTGTAAATGTATTACTGGTATGAGATACAATGTAAATATCTGCTAAGGTGACCCCTATGGGGTCACAACCCACAGGATGAGAACCAGTGCTGTAATGACTCAGGGAAGAGCCACAGGCATTTGAACCTTAGCGCTGCCATTTGTTGGAGAGGGTCCACTCCCTGACTGTCTCATGACTAAAGACTCAGACATATGGGTAGTGGCTTGGACTTCATCAGGCCCGGATGAATAAATTCCTCTAAACTAAGCTGCTCAAAAAAGTACCCCATTTCTGTTAGGAATAAGTTTTATGGATAGTAAAAGACAAGGTGTGGAAAAAACCAAAACAAAACAGTTCCTTTTCACTAAAGCTTTCTCCCTTGGACTTCAAAGGTTATCTATTCTAACTTTACGTTTCTTAAGTGAACAAATCCAGAAAGATGAGGCAGCTTCCAAAGGTCATAGAGCAAAGACATCCTGCTAGACGTTTTCCCGCTGCCCCTGATGGCAAAATACTTGGCACTCGGCGCTTAAAAGAAAATTATAGTTTCATTTCCAAGGGGGCTATTTTTAAGCAAGAAATTCATTCACCTTGGAATTTTTTTTTTTTTTTTTTTTTTTGGTAAGGAGAAAGAAAAATAAACAAGTGCCCTGGGTTTGTCCTTTTAAGCCAATTTAAAAAGTGTGCCTTCTCTGCTGTTGAAACTGGCAGGCAGGCATCTTGCAGACAAACTGTTCTGGTCGGCACTGGTTAGTTCTTATCCCAAATGCCGATCTGACTCATGGGTGAGATCATGAGAAATCTGGACTATTTTTCTGGATGACTTTTTCTTTCCTTTTCCAGTTTCTTTTTTTTTCTTTGCAGCGTGTGATGCCCATGCTGGGCAGCTGAGCCTTGGCAGGACAGTGTCTAGAATGGTGTCCTAGGAATCAGAGCTAGCCAGGGTAGGCTTGGCCAGGACCCTATGGGATTTTGGTGCAGGAACTGAAGGATACATGTGCATGTGAGGTGGATATGTATGTGCATTCATATGTGTATGTGTGTATTGTGTGTGTGTATGTGTGTGTTTGTGTGTATATATGTGTGTGTGTATGTGTGTGTGTGTGTATGTGTGCACATACATGCATGTGTAGTGGTGATTTTCTGTGAACTTTTGTTTCCCGGGATTTGAGCCCTTCTAATAAAATGGACTGCTCTCATTAAAAAAAAAAAATACTCATTTAAGGGCTGGTAAGATGCCTCTGTGTATAAACTGCTCACTGGGCAAACATGAGGACCTGACTTGATATCTCAGGACAATTAAAAAGCTCAGTGTGGAGGCACACGTGTAATCCTAAGGCTGGGAGCAGAGATGGGGCCACCAAGGGCCCACCGGTCAGCCAATCTAGCTGAGGCAGGTGCAACGAGAGACCTTGCCTCAAAAACTAAGGCGGAGGATGAGTTAGCAAACACCCAATGTCAACCTGTGGCCTCCACATGCTGGCCAACGTGTGGGTACATAGAGATGCACGCATCTATACCCCACCCCCATTGCTTATTTAATAAATGCACTTCTCAGTGTTGAAACACTTGGGCAACTCCTACCCACATTAAATCAGTAAACAGTTCCTACTCTGTTGTGCTAGGATATCAATAGGTGTGGTGACTACACAACCCCACCGAGTCTCAGTGTGGTTTATGTTAATTGAACATAACAACGATTTCTCTTTCACGCGGTAACAGGAGCTCTTGTTGGCAGATGGATCCTCCCCACATGGTAATTCAAAGACCCAGGTCTTTTTTTCTGTCTTTCTTTCTCATGGTTGCAAATATTTTGCTGCTAGCTGTTGGAAGGGACTAGAGATGGTGCGGCGATGTCACACCTGTCTTTGAGCTGCATTGGCTTGGAGCTGGTACCCAGTATATGGCCCTGCTTAGATGCAAGTAGGATAGAAAATGCAGTCTGTGATGGGTCTGTCAGTGCTGTATAAAAGGGAACTTCAGAAACATGTAGAATTACTGATTCTGCTATTGGGCTCTTGCGAGGTACTTGAGGCACGTGAAGAGAGGAACCTCAGGTGGGTCTGCAGGGGAGTTATCACTTGGTTCTTCCTGAACTTGATTTCAGTTCTCTAGGATACTTCTTTGTGTCTTTTTCAATATAGCAGCCACCCTCTTGGGTCTTTGACCTTCCTCCCATCCCACCTGTTTCCATTGCTGTGAAGAGACACTATGACCAAGGCATCTCTTATAAAGGAAACATTTAGTTGGGGCTGGCTAAGAGTTTCAAAGCTTTAGTCCATTATCATTGTGGTGGCAAGCATGGCAGCATTCAGGCTGACACAGTGCTGGAGAAGAAGCTGAGAGTTCTACATCTCTTGATCCACAGGCAGCAGAAGGGGTCTGTGAGTCACATTGGGCAGAGCTTGAGCATTTATAACCTCAAAACCTGCCTCTATAGTCACACACCTATTCCTACAAGGCTATACCTCCTAATAGTGTCACTCCCTGTAGGCCAATCATTCAAATACATGCGTCTATGGGGCCCTTTCCTGTCCAAAACACCCACACCACCTGTCCCTCCTCTGCAAACTCAACATTCATCCCACTGGGGAATGAATGTGGGATAAATTTCTTCCAGAATCCTTTCTTGGACCCAGTTCACAGTTGTGTGTTCTAGCCATCTCTCAAGACAAACTATAATTTCTTGTGCTTATCGAATGGAAATTTTTTGTGTTGCAAACATCAGAAGACAGAGGCAAGGAAGTCTTAAGATCATGGGGAAGAGTGGCCTTGCGCCTTCCAGCCAGGGGGAGGGGAGCTGTGCAGCCCTCTGAGGTAGATCAGGCTACTTGCATTCATGAGCCAATGCTTCTAGTCCTGGGTTTCATGAACTGGCTGGGAAGGCTCGCTTCTAGAGAGTAAGACTGGAGATTTTGTGCATGCTGGTTAAGGAATGCAGTGTTTCCATGGGGGCAGAGGTGCTGTTCTGTCGTGTCTTTTCAGCCTAGGGGCCAGAAGGAGTTATTTACTCAGCTAGCCTCAGTCTGGCACTGAAGCTGAAGGGCAAAGTACGTAATCCTCCAGGGCCAAGGTGGTCTTGGAAATATATCTTCATGTTCCAATCGCCATTGACCTTGCAAAGGTTTTGATGTGGGACATAAGAAATGAACATGATTCTGCAGACAAACTTATTCCCTTACTCAAAAACTCTTTTCTTCTAATTATTTTTAATGATCTTCAGGAAAAATGCTTTCTGCAGTTATTTTGACAAGTTCATACATGCAAGTGCCTGCTGATCCTGCATTTACAAGGTGGGGGCTGCTTTTACTGGTTAGGTTACCACTAGACTTACCTAAAAATAGACCAGTGAACTGTGCTCAAAAACCTTGGCAGAATCCATTCAGAAGGAGGCAGGGTAGTTTGCCATTGGCTCTCTGCAGTCTGAAGGCTTGTCTCTCTGGAGCCACAGTCTTATTGTACCAGAAGAGATCAGTCTTGTTATGAATCACAGATGCCATCAAGGGCAAAGTATAAGCGATATGAGGTAAATCTTTAAGGTTGAGCATGCTGAACCATTCTTGGTGAACACCATTTGCAAGCCTTCAGTCTCTTGGCCACCCAGGCAGTCCAGGCTCACACCTTCATTCATGTGTTAAATATTGACAGTCTCTCCTGTGTGCCTGGGGAGTCAGACTTCAAGCTTCTGGCCCTCAAGGCAGTCACATTTGGGGTGTGGACATGAAGTCAACGAAAGCAGTAATGCTAGGGAAACCAAAGGCTTCTTCGAGAAAACCAAAGCAAGTTAAGGACTAGGTAGTATGGGGGGGCTGCTTCGAGGGAAGGCTGCTCTGAGAAGGGGACATTGGTGCAGAGGCTGGGACAATGAGGAGTCGGATAGGCACTGATTGCTGGGAAGGGAGAGCCAGGAAGAAAGGACAAAAACTCAAGGACCAAGGCTAGGGGCAGAAAGTAGAGTATTCCTTCACACGAACTACAGTTGTCCTCCTCGGTCTTTGCTCTCATATAAGCAGGCCTCTTCATCACCATAGCACTCCTTCCCTTCACCACAGTCGTCCTCCCCATAGTTCCATCATTCTTCTAGTTACAGCAGAAGTCAGGGCGTCACTCCTCCCCATGACCACAACAGTCCTCCCTGACATTCCATCCATCATGCCACTCACCCCATTAGTTCTCCCTATCTCTATGGTCCTCCCGTTCAGTCCTCCCCACCACTACAGTGGTCCTCCCTATCATGCCGTTGGTCCTGCCCCATCACTGTGCTGATTCTTGAAGGGTGGGTAGCGCATCCCTAGAAGGCAGGAGCTGTGCGCCAGTGGTACTTATGTGGCACTGCTCTGGTTTGGAAGATAAAACAGAAGGCCGTGGAACGATTTGTGTTGTCCAGCAAATTGACTTTCTCCTTGCTCTAACACATGCAGCGCTGGAGGTCTGCTGTCTGGTCTTTCCCCAGAATTTGTTTTTGATATAAAGGAAGAATTGATGAGCACAACCAGCCTTGATGAGCACAACCAGCCTTGATGGCCACACCCAACCTTGAGTCCCTGTTTACAGACAACTATTTGGAAGCTGGCAGAGCATCAGAACGTCCTCTGTTCCCTCAAACCCTGGTTACTGCCCACCCCAGGCGTGCTCTGCTCGTGGGGTGCTCCGACTTTCATCAGATAAGTTGGGGTTCATGTCCCACTGTGCAGCAACCTTGACCATTGCCCAGAAAAGCCATCAGATTTTTTTTTCTAGTTAGGACTAGCACTGTTGTTAATAAATCTGATGAAACCATTTGCCTTTGCTGAGACTTTATGGCACATTTGCATGTCGGGATCATCTGAGTCTGGATCTCCTGCTGTTTCTACTGTCATAAAGAGATAGTGATAACCATGGCGAGGGTTATGTTCTGGAGCTGTGAGTAGATGAGCTTTGAAAACATCAATCCTGTTTGCAGGCAAATGTGGCTAATGGCAGACTAGGGAAAACAAAAATAATCCAAACTCTGCAGCAAACGCTTGGTCGTTTCCTAAGGCTTGCTCCTTAATGAAGTGTAGTAGAGAATGAAGGATGAGCAAGAAAGGCAAGAGCTCGCTAGAGAGAAAGGTAGACATGGCTAAGAGAACTAGTATTCTCGTTGTTATTGTTAGCCTAATAAAACCAAGATCAGGCCAATCAAAGCACATGGACAGTACCGACTCCTCCCTGATGTAGGCCTAGGGCTCCATCACAGGGTCAGCCCTTATCTGTGGGCCACTAGGGAATCAAACCTCCACTTGATTGGTGTGGCCCCAGAAGACATTTGATGATATCTGGAGACAGCAGTATTGGCTGTGCTGGGGTAGTTATGAGTAGAGGCCAAATATGGTACTGGCTCTCTGACTGTAGTAGGGAGACTGAGCATTGTCCATCAGGCCCTGTTTCTCTGTCCTAACCTTCAGTGCAGACTGCTCTCCTTTTGTGGGGAGGAACTGTGAGGGCCCGAGAAATGGCCTGCCACTCATATAAACATCACAGGGAGGCCTGCGGTAGACGAAGTGACTTTCCTAAGTCCACATTGCTTTTTAGTCACAGTGTAGCCTGAATGAACTAGAAAATATATATAAGAGGTTTTGCCCAAATGGGGGAGCCACCTAGGGAGAAGGCTCAGTTGGCCTAGTGCTTGCAGCTCAAGCCTGAGAACCTGAGTTCAAATGCAGAAGCTGGGTGTGGTGTCTGTTTGTGACCCTAGGGCTGGCGAGGTAGAGATAGGAGGGTGCCTGAGCCTAGCTGGGCAGCCTAGCTCACTTGATATGCTCCAGGCCAATGGGAGACTGACTCAAAAAGCTAGATGGGCAATTTCCAATAAACAGCACTCACAGTTGATATCTGGCCTCCGTGTGTACATGTGTGTGTGTTAGTAGGCAGCTGTGTGCAAATATACACAC
>JADRCD010238124.1:17784-28283 GCA_019843815.1 Montemys delectorum
CATCTGGTAGAGTTCCTCTTCCTTGATTTATGACAAGAGCCAATATTGGCGAACTATCCTCTTTCCCAGATGGAGGGTCCTCTAGCATCTAACTTGTGATAACATTTTCCCTTCTTGCTTGGTAAGAGCCTCCTGAGGGCTCTTCAGGTGACAACTACTCTTCTCACAGAGGCCCTTCTACAGGCAGCAGCATCTCTTCAGAGCCCTTCGTGCTTCCTCTTCTTGGTTTCATTGGTCTCACTGTCACAAAACAATGTGCTGGGCTTTAGGTTTTCATCTGACAACTCACTAAGTAAGATCGCCTATTGCTATGCAACATAACACCACAAAACAGCACTTAAGACTAAGCATTTTCCAGGATGTCTCAGTGTCTCTGAAGGTCTGGCATTTGGGAAGTATGCAGCCAGGTAAACTGCTCACGTGTAGCTGTTGTCAAGTGGTGGCTGGCATGGCATTATTTTTCCTCCACTCAGTCTGGGGTCTCCCACTTCTCCCATGCTTCTCTTGTATGGACTAAATAGGCCTTAATTATAGCACAGTGATCTCAGGAAACTTAGACAGTCTCCATGGGGGTTCAAGCCCCTGCATGTGTGCTCTAAGTAGCACTGTGGAGTCAGCCCACTTTTATGATTAACCTCAGAAATTCTATATATAATTTCTACCAATGTGCCCCACATTCAAGGGTAGAGGGCATAGTAAAAAAGAAAAAGACGTCAAATATTGTGATGGCTATCTTTGGAAAACATGTCAGTAACTTAGCGCAATCTCTTTTTGTCTTTGTGTATGTGTGTGTGTGTGTGTGTGTGTGCGCGCATGCGCGCGCGCACGCGTGCAATGTATGCAGGTACAAGTGCACATGTGTAAGGGGAGGCAAGAGAATAACCTCAGGTATTGTTCCTCAGATGCCATCCCCCTTGTCTTTTCTGACTGGGTTTCCACATTTAGACTAGACTAACTGGTCAGAGAGCCCTGGAGATCTTCCTGCCTTGTGTCTTCGGTGTCAGGGATACAGGCTTGCAACACCATGCCTGGCCTTCTCAGTAATTATTTTAAAACATGTTCCTGAAGATGAAATTCAGGCCCTCAAGTTTGCACAGCGAACACTTTGTCTTTGTTGTCTCCCTCAACACACACACATCTCCTTCCCTCCCCCTCTCCCCCTCCTTCTCTCCTTCTCTCCTTCCCTCAAAGATCAAACTAGCCAGTGTGTCCTTTGCAAAACTAGCAGGAATACATGGTGGCAGTGTCTCACTTCTCACAAAGCTGCACTCCAGAGCCACTGTTTTGTTTTTTTTTTTTTTTTTTTGTTTTTGTTTTTCCCTTGTCAGTACTGGAATCATCCATTCCTCAAGTGAGCTTTACTTGAGAACTCTTGGGTGCTAAGAGGCTCACTGCAGCCTCATGTGTTGCTGCTCCTGGGCTTTGTTAGCACAGAGATGCAGGAAATGATACATCACCCCTACCTCTACTCCAGCCTTGCTGATACCCCACATTCCAATCCATAAGCAAAGGGTGCGTTCTAGACCCTCCTCTTTCCTCATCTGCCACGTTCTTCCTCAACAATGAGAAGCCAGGTTCTCCTTAGACCCAGTTACATTTAGCACTTGCTGTTGAGGTCTTACATTATGGGTGACAGAAGGAAGTCCCTCCTATCATAGAAAAGAGACAGCACTCATGAATGGATCAAATGCCTTTCCGACGCCAATGAGGGCAGTCACATGACTTTTCTACTAAAAGTGGTGTGATGAAAGACACAGAGAGATAATCTGGGGGCAACCAAGGATGCTTGAGACAAAAATCAAACTGTTATGAGTTATCTCTTTTTATTAGACTGCAAGTTTAGTTCATTATTTTATGCATAGGGTTTTTATAGCTTTCCCCTCCATCCTGCATTGTTCTTTTTATTTTTATTGTTGAGATTGAGACTCATTAGGCAGCCTAGTTATATCCCCTCGTCTCAGCCTCCTGAGCACCGGAATCATGGGTGAGCAGTGCCACACTCAGCACTCCAGCCTCCTGAGTGCTGGAGTTAAGGGTGAGCAGTGCCACACACAGTACTCACGCCATCCTTTCTCGGCTTGGACTTCAGGTCTCTTTCAGCCTTGTAAGTGCACACGCTTATTGTGTAGTCTAGAAGCTCTGACAGGAGTAAAATAGGAGCTCACCCAGTACTTGATGGAAGCCCCTGGGCTATTATCTTTATCTGTTGCCTTCATGGTGGTAAAATTTACAATGACTGGCCTGATTCTCTCATTAATTACTAGAATAGCTGAGTTTGTAAGTTTTTATTTTTATTATTACCTTTTGGGGTTGAGACTTTTTTAATTACAATTCTCCCTTCCCCTTCATCCCTCCAAGGACTCCCATGTTCCCCTCCCTGCTCACCTTTAAGTTATTGCATGCATATATTTATTTGTGTATATGTATATATATGTATATGGGAACATATATGTGTGTGTGTGTGTGTATACATATATACATATGTTCCCAAATATAACCTGCTGCTTCTATATAATGTTACTCAAATGTATGTTTTCAGGGCTGACCATGTGGCATGGGACAATAAGTTGGTGTGCTTTTCCTTGGGGAGGACCCCCTCTCCCACTCCCAGCATTGTGTCGGGTTGAGGCCTCATGGGCTTTTCTCACGCACAGTTTGGCATGTTCACTAGTGTTTTCCTTGTTTGGCTCTTGTCTGAGCAGTCATTTTTGGTGAGATTTTACAGGTGTAGCTTCTGATATTACTAGGATATACAATCTCACAACAAACTCCCTGATCCTCTGAGGGCTCTTACACTCTCCCTAGCCTCTCTTCTGCAATGTTCCCTGAGCCTTAGGTGTGGGAGGGCCCTGTAGACATTTCCATTGGGACTGGACTCCACAGCTCTGAATGTTGACTGGTTATGGTTTTCTATAGTGGTCCCTGTCTGTGGCAGAGAGTGTCATAACTTGTTTATCATGTGTATGACTGGGTGTGAATATCTACACATGAGCACAGGAGCCCATGGGAGGACAGAAGAGAGCACTGGATTCCCTGGGGCTGGAGTTATAGAAAGTTGTAAGCCCCTATTGTACGCACTAGAAATCAAGCTTGGTCTTCTAGAAAAACAGTTCCTGCTCTTATCCATTGAGCCACTGCTTTGGCTCCATGATCAGGTTTTATTTTTATTTAAGTTGGCAGATTTTTTTCCTGTGAATTGGACCATCGGAACTCGCAACTGTGTTGCCAAAACAAGATTCTATTAGAATGTTAACTTTCAGATTCAATTATTAAATTCCCCCTTCATCCTTGGTGAGTGTATTCTCTTCTCTTAATAACCATTGCCAGACCTTTGCTGGTTTTAGTTTTTCAGAAAAATCAGAATTTGGCCTTTTTGATCCTTTCCGTTATTTTTTATTATTTTATCCATCCTTGTCATGATGGTTCTTTATTATTTATTCCCTCTGGTTCACTGGCTTTATTCTAACAGTATTTTCCTAACTCTGTGAGTAAGATATTTAACTCATCAAATTTTGTGCTTTCTTATTCTAATGGAGCTATTTAAAATTATGTAATAGCTCCCACTGCAATTATGAATCTGCCTACTTTCCTTCATGAAAAGAAGACGTTATCTTTGCCAGGCTGACTGGCATGAGGAGCGCACTGGATTTAGAATGCTCATGTTCCTGGGAAATTTATTATTGTTTAGTGATGCTCCCCCATCCACCCATGAGAGCTGGGAAGGAACCCAGGGCTCCTCCTCCGGAGGTACCTCTGAGCCACCCATGGCTCTGGCAAGCTGCTTACTCTCCAGCAAAGCCCTGGGACTCTTTCATCTCTCTTTGGTAAGATAACCAGCAGGCAGTGCTGGTGGTCTTACTGTAATATTCTCTTCCATCCTTTATTTTCAAATGTTCATTAGCTTTGTATATTATTTATTATAATTACTGACAGGGACTCGTCTCAGGGCATTATGCATGCTAGGCCAGGGGCCTGCCACTGGCCATGCCCCTAGTCCTTATCATTTAATTCCATTTTATGTATGTGGTTATGGTATTTGTGAATGTGCATACACATATTCGCATGTGTGTGGATGCATGCATGTATATGTTATCGTGTGTTAGTACATGTGAGTGGAGGCCTGAGGTTGGCATCTTACCAGATCATTCCTTGATTACTCTCTACCTTATATATTGAGTCTGGGTCTCCTACTGAAATTGTGTTTGCTGCTTCAGCTAATCTACCTAACTAGCTTGCTCTAGGCTCTCGTCTTTGCCTTTTGGTTTGCTGGGAGTGAAGGCAGGCTCCTATACTTACCCAGTTGGTTTTTATGTGGGTTCTAAGGATTTGAACTCTGGTCCTTACTCTTGTGCCTTGACACAAATATAAAAACACACACACACACACACACACGAACACAGAGAGACAGACAGACAGACAGACAGACAGAGACAGAGACAGAGACAGAGACAGAGACAGAGACAGAGTGAGCAAGCACACATGATGGCCTAAAACTACCTTTAAATCAATCTCTAGGAAATCCTACACCCATTTCTGACCTTCATGGGTATCTACCTACAAGTGGCATATACATACACACAGAGAGACAGCCATAAATAAATCTTCAAAAATCATCTCTGGACTCTGAGGCAGGTGAACACACCAGTGATGAGCACCAGGAAGCTGCAGCCCAGCTGCCATGGGAGGCAAGCACAGCCATGCTGTATCCAGGGCCAGCTTAGACTTTGCACATGTGCTTCCTCATTTGGCTAGTCTTGATCTGAATTCTTCATAACAAAAAGACCTATAATCACATATAAAATACTTCTTTGAGTTCAGCACATTGTTCTAATGTCTCATCAAGCCCAAAGGGATCATGGACACACCAGAACTTACAGTCAGCTATTCTGAAATACAGGTGGCCTGGGTGGCACCTCAACCGGTAGCTGGTATATGAATGGAGAGGACCTTCTGAGGACCGAATCCAACCACGGAAGAAAGGGTGGCCCAGGTGACTCCAGGAGGTTAATGACAGAACTCCATTGTAGTATGCCACTTGGTGTCAGGACTGAACTCTAAAGGGCTTTGTTCTTTGGGTGAGGACCACTGCCCCAAAACGGGTCTTCTGCACCTCAGGGAAACCAAAATCCTCTCATGAAGTCTAGGCAAGCAGGATGGAAAAGGGACTCATAATCGTGGGATAAAATCACCAATGCTGACTCTGGGTGATCACTCTATTGACATGAGCAGACAGAGAACTTTAAAATTACTATCATTAGTGAGAAAAAGATGGAGAATGGCAACGGATAATTGGAACCTATTAGAAAGAATCAAATGGACACTCCAGAACGCAGAAATGCAGCCCCTGGTTTTCAGAAATTATTGACTAGACAATATCAAAATGGACATTTTGAAAAGTAAAGGTTAATTAGTGTAAAGATGGAGAGACGGGCAGAGCAAGAGAGGTACAGGGCATAGCTACTAAGTCTAAAATTCCATAATGACCAATCTTCCCTCTCAATGAACTAAGGTAGGCACTGCTCTCCAACTCCCGGATTTCTGTGGGGAAAGTGCACATAAGTGCATTTCTTCATAAGAGATGTCTTTTCTCTGGGGCTCCGGTTAAAGCCATTGTTTTGTCCTCAGAAAACATGTGGGTGTAGGTTCCTTTTTGGTCATTTTCTTTGAGATTTATTAGACTTACTGTGTCTGACAGCAGGCCACCTTCCTTTGGTTTTGCTCAAAGCTTCCAACTTTGACCTCTTCTGACACTAGTCACCTGATTCCTCTCTTCCTGTGGCTCTGTCCTTGTCCTCACATTGTGCAACCTTGATGGTTCTAACGCCCAACTGCACTCTGTGTGCATTCAGAACTTTGCCCAGTTCTCCTCAGTTTCACCCATTTTGCTCTTAAATCCACAAACTGAATGTGTATTCATATACTTGAACATGTATATATACATGTGTGTGCATGTGTGCAAATGTATGTGAACACATATTTGCACAAGTCCACCTGTTCACATGTGGGTATAGGCCAAAAAAATGTTCCTCGGGTGCAGTCTACCTTGTCACTTTGAGGTGAATCGCTCACTTGCCTGGAGCTTACCAAGTACATCAGCGAGCCTCAGGGATTTTCCTGTTTCTGCTTCACTTATTACTACTATGATTATTATTATAAGTTATGATTATATGTGTATGAGTGTTTTGTCTATGTATATGTCTATCTGTGGGCCTGGTGTCCATGGAGAACAGAAGACGGTATCAGATCTCCTGGAAATGGAGTTAAACATGGCTGTGAGCTGCCATGTGGATGCTGGGAATCAAACCTGTATCCTCTGGTTATTTTTCAGATTTTTCCAAATAGTCCATTTATTATGGCACTTTTCTTTGCTCAGACCTTCAGCTTCCTTTTTGGTTTCTTATAACACGCATGTTTTTATTCTGTATTTGTTAACTCAGATTACCTAAAGTGCCCATGGTTCTCTGTCTTCTGTTTTTACTTAGTGCCTTGTTTCCCTTCATATTTAAAAAAGAACTTTTCACACCCAAAGGACAGGACAGCACACTCAAAATCCTAAGGTCTGTGTTGAAGAGCTTGCCCAGTCAAGGTTTGTCTACTCCCCCAGGTACCCTAGAATACTCTGAACTGGGGCCACTTACAGTCAGTTCTTGGCTAGAGGCCTCCTCAAGAACTCCTACCACAGGATCCCTCATGAAAATGCAGGTCAGAGAAGCTTGCCTGGTTCCTGCCTTTGCCTGGCACTGTGTTCTGAGACAAGCAATTTCTACCATTCCTTCCCTTTTTTTCAGATGTTTTTTATTGGATATTTTCTTTATTTACATTTCAAATGTTATCTTCTTTCCTGGTTCCCCCACTCCCAGGAACCCCCTATCTCATCCTCCTTCCCCCTGCTTCTATGAGGGTGTTCCTCTCCCCGTCTACCCACTCCCACCTCCCCACCCTCGATTCCCCTACACTGGGCCATCTATCGAGCCTTCATAGGACCAAGGACCTCTCCTCTCATTGATACCTGACAAGGCCATCCTCTGCTACATATGCAGCTGGAGCCATGTATACTCCTTGGTTGGTGGTTTAGTCCCTGGGAACTCTGGGGGAGGGGGTCTGGTTGGTTCATATTGTTGTTCTTCCTATGGGGTTGCAAACCCTTTCAACTCCTTCAGTCCTTTCTCTAGCTCCTCTATTGGGGACCCTGCACTCAGTCCAATGGTTGGCTGCGAGCATCGGCCTCTGTATTTGTAAGGCTCTGGCAGGGCCTCTCAGGAGACAGCCATATCAGGCTCCTGTCAGCATGCACTTCTTGGCATCCACAATACTGTCTGGGTTTGGTAACTGTATATGGGATGAATCCCCAGGTGGGACAACATTCCTTCCTGAGGGAAGGCAGGCATGGTGACTTCTACCAGAACCAACACTGAGGCTGCAGGCTCCGTGGTAGCTGAAGTGGATTTTCTAGTAAACTAATATGTCCTGGGCTCAGCTCCCAATCCTATGCCTCCTGAGGTCACAAACATCAGAACTCAAGGTCACTGGTGCAGGACAAGGACCCTCAAAGTAAAAAAAGTCTGCCTGGTTTCCTATTGTCTCTGGGTTTTCTGGCTTTTTATCAGCACTCCCCTTTCTGGCCTTCCCACCAATGCCTTTAAAGGATGGCTGAGATATTCTCCCTATAATTTTCAATTGCTGTAAGTGAGAGAGTCAGCTGAGGTATCCTGTCTCCCACGTGGCAGGAACAACAGCCTGTGCAAATAGTTCCAGAGTTTTGACTTCATTACTCCTCTCCCCACATGGCGGATAAATGTGATTACCTAGCAGGGATGAAAGAAAATAAGTTGGCCTGCTTTAATCCACTGCTTCCCGAACAGTGCATCTCAGCAAGTGCTCTCTGAAGACCCCTGCTTCCCACTACTGCAGGCACAGAGAGAGAGAGGACCCCCACCCCAAACAGGGCCACACAACAACCAACATTGAAGGATAACAGAAAAAGGACATCTCATCTTCGGATGCTAGCTTTGAATCTTGGGATATGTGTGTTTCGCTAGGAGTTACCCCAGAAGGCAGAAAACTAGTGAGGAGGTATTAAGGGGGAAGGAGGGTAATGGGACAAGAAAGGTTGGATTGAGTGGGAAATGGGAGGGCAGGGTAGGTAATGAGTATGGGGAGAGGTGACTAAAGACTTTTTAAAATGTCCTATGGAAGCCTACAGTGTCCTAAATATGTATTCATATATAAAAAATAGCCTCTGTATAGCAGGGGAACAATGCCCCTCTCCAAGGAACAAGAAGCCTTCAAATAAAAAGCCCAGGAACACCCCTATTCAAGTTGTTTGTCAGTGGGGACCTGTAGAGATCGTGCCAATACCAAGGGTTACCTTCAGAACTACGTGAAGGTGAGGCTGTCCTGCTGAAGACTCCACATAGTTGAGTCAGGGCATGGAGAAACCAAGTTGGTACTTACCAGTGGCTGGCATTACTAGTGCTGCTAAGGGGAGAGAAAATTAGTCAACAAAATATTACCCAGCTGTAGACTCTGTGAGCTTCAATAATGACTGGCCTGGCAAGATTATGTCACCGGCACAAGGTATAATAGTGGCATGAATGTTATGAGTGACCACTTGCTGAATGGACTTTTAGCCATTGAATCCATGCTTGGTACTGTTAGCTAGCCAAACTCCCCAAGGCGGAGTAGGTCATAGATCCTGGGGTCTAATTATTATGCTAAATAGATACAGTAATAAACTTCCTCCTAAGTTTTTATCTTTATAATCATAGGTCAATAGATCAGTGTGTCTCTCAAGCCCTTTTTACTTTCCTTTTCTAGACAGAGTTTCTCTGTGTAGTAGACTAGCCTTGAACTCATAGAGATCTTCACTACCACTGGCCAGAGAAGCCTTTTTTTTTTTTTCAATAGATTAGTATAGAAATTCACAATAGTTAACATGCAGAGAAAAAGAGACTGGAATGCCCAGCTCTAAATGGGACATATATATCATACCCTGTGCCCACAAGGCTTAGCAATCATCACAAAAGGGGAGTAGAAAGATTGTAGGAGCCATAGGTGGATGTCTGCATTGAAACTGTTTGCTAACGTGATGGAGCCTTTGCATGCACAAACTCATGACAGCTGTGACTGCGTGCACAAGACTTGTCCAAGATTAAGCCAGCTAGAATCCCAGCATGAATTAGGAGATGTTCATGAAGTCCTACACCTAGTCAAGGAACTATGGGTAAGTGATGGCTGCTGGAGGAGAGGTTAGCTTTCTTCCGAGATAGATTACCATGCTCTGACAGGTGGCCTTACACCCATGCACAAGCAAGCGGTATCAAGCAGACTCAATGGGTGAAAGAGGTGGGGGAGGAGCATCTGAAAACAGGAGGCGAAAAATAGGGGAAATAGGGGAGGAAGCAGAGGGAAGGGACTGGGGATGTAGTCCAAGCACATTATATGAATGCATGAAGTTCCCAAACAATAATTTTTATAAATTAAACACAACTCAGAACCTGCTTAGAAAGTGGGCAGCTGCTATGGTAAGCTTTTCTGTATGGATTCAATCGACAGCTTTCCCCTATAGATAGGGTAGACGAAGTCATCACCATCATTTCCTAAACAAATGGCATGGCCCAGATGAGGTTGCTTCCTCCCAGTGGCAAAACCAAAGGTGTAGAATGCTGTCCCTTGCAGTATGACAGCCACTGCCATCTAAATTAGAGCAGATGAAGTCACTCCTCACAGCATTGGGCCTAGTGACACTCCCTGGCGAGGAATTGGTAGGTACTTATCCACGAGTCTAGCCACACACACTCTCTTTACACATCCCCATTCCCAAGATACATCTGGCTTTAGGAGGTACAAGAGTACATAGAGTATGAAAAGTTGTGTGTGTGTGTGTGTGTGTGTGTGTGTGTGTGTGTGTGTAGAATTCCACCTCTACAGCTATAGTGAAGTTATGATCCAGAAGGGGCAAGATTTTTCTGGTGATACAGCTGTTTGGGGGTCACCGAGGCTCCTGTAACTAACCCTGGTAAGCAAACCCAATAAATCCATTGGTTATTAAGTCAACTGTCTCTGGTTTGTTTGTTTGTTTGTTTTTAACTTTCTATTTGCTATAATAAAATACCATGCAGAAAGCAACTAAGGAAGAAAGGGTTTATTCTGGCTCGGAGTTCAAGAATGCAGCCCATCACTGGGAAAGTCACAGCAACAAGAGCTCTGGCTATTGCATTCACAGTCTAAAAGCAAAAAGTCATGACAATTGTTGATGCTCAGCTCCGTCTCTCCACTTAGACAGTTCAGGACTCAGCCAGGGAATGGTGCCGCCCACAGTGGATGGGTCTTCCAAGTAAAGCAATTAAAATAAGCCTCCACCAGCCCTGACAGAGATGTCTCCTAGGCCCTTCTAGAGGCTGTTGACAGTACATACTTTCCCTCACATCAGCCTTATGTGGAATGTTACTTTAGTCTCTACTCTGGGGTAGATAGACTTATCTGGGGCAAATAGACTT
>JADRCD010238125.1:0-17946 GCA_019843815.1 Montemys delectorum
TTTTTTTAATCTTTAAGTTGCCATTGATCCTTTTTACTAGTAACTTACTGATGTCTACAGCTGGAATTTTACCTAACTCAGTATCTTTGAATTTGGTAGTTGAAAAATCATATTTCCTTGCTGCTGTTTTGTACTAAAATGTAGGTATTTGTTACTTTGAGATCCCTTCTGATTTTATTTGGGGGTCCTTGTTTGAGTAGCATGTTCTCGAAGGATCAGTCTATAGTACAACTCAGAAAGGAGTAAACAGACTGCCCCTCATTCCCACTCTGGAGCTGAGCTCAGCTTGGTTTTTTCCTTTTCCCTTATACTGTGTCCTGTGACTTTGTTAATTTACAGCCTCCTTCCTTGGCCCCTTCTCCTAGAAGTGAGTATAATGTTCTTGTCCTGACTCATTTTCACTGGCTTACAGGAAGTCAGTTTTTATAGTGCTCTCTTACCCATGAGTCCCATTATCAAATTTTTATTTTGCTAATATTTCTGAACAGTGAACAGCACATATTTAGAATGAATTTATTGACTTCATATAGGTATCACACCTTTGAAATATAGCATCCAAAATCTAAAATCTCTGATCTTAAGACTCTTATATTCAAGTGAGCAGAGATAGAAGACAGAAAAAGAAAAACTGAAAACAATTACATGTGTAAGTACATACCAGGATGGAGATACCTGTGCAGCTACACAGACAAAAAAGTTCTAGGTAAAAGGAATTGCATACTAAAAGACTCTAAGGAATGAGATTCCTGTTTGTTTATGTTTTTATCTTCTTTTTGATTTTTTTTGTTTTGCTTTTGATGTTTTCATTTTTGTTTGTTAAGCAGCTGTCAGAAGATAGCTACCCTCTTAAGCTCTTGCCTCTCTCTCTTATCTTACCCCTTGCTCCCCTTCCCTTCCCCCCTATCTCCACTTGGTCATGGTTGGCCACCACTTCTCTATTCTCTCTTTCTGTCTTTCTCTGCCTCTGCTATAGTCTTAACTCCCCTCCCCATGCCCTAAATAAAGTCTATTCTATTAAAAAAAAAAAAAAAAAAAAAAGATAGCCGGATAGCTTGAACAGAATGAATTAGAGAAATCCCATTGGAAATGTATAAGGTCAGACTGCATAGAGCATTATAGATCATTGGGATGGGCAATGTTTATTCAAGTTAGCATGATGGCTTTAATAGGAGAGTGATATGACACAACTGAAGACATAAATGTAAATGTGGTGATAGGAAGAAGGGAGAAGGTGGAAAGGCCTCTAGAGAGAATTTCTCATAATCCAGTCCAGAATGGAGGTCCTCTGGATTGTACAGGTTGGAAGGAAATAAAACTATCTAACTCCACGCGTGTGTTAAAAAGTTGACCTCACAGACTTGTTTATAAAATGGACACAGGACTTTCAAGGTTTAAAAATAGTCAAGCATTAAAAAAAAAAAAAGAAACAAGCAAACATCTGGGGGCCTGAGCAAATGGAACATAGTAGTTGCTGCTTCCTGAGGAATGGACTGCTCGCCATATGACGCATACTTTGTGCGCTGAGGCCTGTGTTTAGCCAAGTTAACCTTTGAGATCTTCAAGGACTTTCACTGAGTTGACTTGTGTATGCAGGGCAGGTGTTATGGGGATGGACTACATGCATTACCTGTTGTCTTCTCAAAATTAGAGATATTCCTCACTAAACCTCCTGGCCCACAGCAAGCCCAGCACATGGTAGGTGTTTAAAATATGTTTTCCAAATGAATGAAAATCCTGTTATGATGCTGTTTTAATTCACCTTCCTGGTTTTTCTTCATGGTTGAAATTAAGTACTTCAATGAGTAATAGGAAAACAACTAAAATTTCATTTTTATATGTTTTAAGCTTATGAAACTTAACTTTTGTCCTGACAGTTTGATCAGGCTTTCAGGTTAGGGAAGGGGTTTGGAAGTTCAGTTCTTGGCATGAAGTTTGTCTCCTCTTTTCAGAATAATTGCTTGTGAAGATAAAGAGAGGGCAAGGTATTCGTTTTGTTTTTCAAGTGCACAAAGATGTCTATTGTTTGCCACATCCAAATTCTCCCATGGTGAAAACTTAGACTAGACATCAGCAGTGAGATGTGGAAGAAGTGAGCGGCATTGTGGTTCTTCAGAGCTGTCCCACAAGTGTTCCCTTCTCCCATTAAGGAAGGAGCTGAGGTCCAGCCCAACAGAATATCACCAGCTGTTTAAATTATATTGAATTTGCTTTAGGGTATCTGTGATGCCAGCATCCTCATCTGCCAAGCAATCTTCAGTTGGTTATTCACCCACTGTTGCCTTGAGGATGTGCCCTGGGAAAAGTGGATATCTTACCAGGGGACATCGAAGGATATGTGACTCTTCCCTGACCTAACTTGCAAACCTAAGCTAGGTCAATCAGATGCCCTCAGTGAAGCACTTGACATCAAATTCACAGGGAAGTTTAAGTAAAAACTATGCCTGGCTGAAGCTAAGGTAGCCAATGACACACAAGTCTCTGGAAGGTGTGTAAATTGATAGTGCCATTCTGGAGGGAAGAGACTGGTTAATGGTCAGGAATGTAAAGTAAGGAAAACTCTTAAAATCTGCTTCCTGTTCCTCAGGCCTGGTTCTTAGCTTGTTTCAAGACAGCAAAAATTCTGTCAATATACTTTTTGGAAGCTTTATAAAATGCACAAGCTAACCCATAGTGTGATTTAATCAAACCTCTCACAGCCAAGGTGTCCTTTCCCACATCCCCCACTGAGTTCCAAGAGGCCATACCTTCTGATTTCCATGCTTGTGAAACCCTGTTGCTTCATTCAGAAAATGACTCTATTTTGTTCTTGCCCTCTCCTATCTCAGTTTTCTAAGTTTTTTAATACTCTGACAAAAATAAAAAGAGTAAAACAGCATAAATACAAAAGAAAGAGGGAAAGACAGACAGATGTTGACTAAGGTTTCTGAGTAAGGTTTTACACTCACAGTTTTAATTATTCTCCAAGCCGGTTGCCATGTCATGACCACATTTGAGAATATTGTACAGTAAACATTTGAAGACTCCAATAACAGGCATTTGAAGTCTTCAAATGGACTGGCAGATCTTGGCAGGACCACATACTCCATAAGCTGGCTTGCCATCCCAGTGGCTACAATCAAGTAGCACAAACATCAGTGAGTGTTTCTACAGTCACCCAGCAGGAGAACAGAAGACTCAAGCAAGGTTGAGCCCCAGCTATCAAGAGTGTCTGCCAGAAGTGGCACTCATAAATGACCCCGCTCACATTTCATTGGCATGAGCTCATTGCTGGACCACACCTATGTTCATAGAGAGCAATGGTATGTAATCCTCTCACACGTCCACAATTAGAGGAAAACCAAATATTTATAAAAGATAGTAGTGCCCATTTGAATTTCTAAATAATCTACTAAACCCCATGGGGCCATCAGGCTACTAGTTGACATTGGTGATAACGAATGTGTCTTAATTGCATTTCACACATAAGAACACTTCTAAAATGAGTATGGATCCCACTCTGCTTTGTGGATTGAGTTTCTGTAACTATACTATGTATATTAGGCACTAGGACTGGCTTTTGGCATTTGCCCATATTCTTTAGAAACCTTATAGTCCTATACCAGATTACTTTTGTGAATATTGTTTGTTATAATCTTTCCAGACTCATTACCAAGTTAGGGTGTCAGCTTCAGCATTCCAGGGCCACTATAGGTAGTCAGTGATTGAGTAGCAATTGACAATAACTAACAATATGCAATAGGGTTGGATTAAAAATAAACAAACAAAAACAAGTTCTCTTCCTTCAAACTCTTTTTAGAAATTACATTTTTTAAAAGTTGGGTGACAAGACTCACTCACAAGAAGGTAGGCTTACAAAAAAAAAATCCCTCTGCCAGGTGTGGACTACTTACATATGCAACCTGTGACACACTGTCCTTGCAAGATTCAAAGAAACCAGGCTAGAACCGAGCTACAAGTTTTCCCCCTGCTGGCTAGCTTTCATAGTGCCAAACCTTACTTTGAGACATGCTATGATTGAAAAAGATCACCAATGGTCTTACCCAACTGTGAACCAACAAACAAAAAACTACAGTATCAATCTGTCAAAATCATCATCATCATCATCATCATCATCATCATCATCATCATCACCACCACCACCACCACCACCACCACCACCACCACCATCATCATAAAGGCTGTGCCCAATCAAATGGCATGACTGTTACAGGGTTAAGCAACCCTCTTCTGACTGGTATACAGCTCACTCACATAGAGGCATCCATCCTTGATACTGTATGGATCTGGTAAAAAACAAAACAAAACAAAAAAACCCAAAAGCAAAAATGATGCCTGTGGAGGTCAAGTAGTTACTGACACTTAGCTGAATTCACACAGCCTCAAACTATCTTCTAATATTTATATTTATATCCATAGACAAATGTTATTCTCAGTCATAATGAGAGAAATCTTTCATAGACCTAGTGAACTAATATGAATGCAGAGACTCATGGCTGCTCCAAATGCTGAGAATAAGTGGTAGCCCTAGACAAGACATTTGGAGACACACATACATATCCAACCTGGAGGCTTTGTGGATATTTTGGAAGAAAAGCTAGTAAGAATATAAGAGCTGTTAAACAGGAGAAGGACAAAACAATGCCGTCTGTGGAGCATGCCACTGCCACTACAAATAATAAATTCACAGCAGCTATTGTTGTCTATACTGGGCCTGCACAAAAATGGGTCTGTCAGTGGTCAAGCACAGATGTAGGAGTGGCTCATGAGGCCACACCCCTTTTGCAGATAATCAGGCTACTCATTGACTCTGGGGACAGAGTTAGGGGAGTCATTGTCTTCAGCTGTGGACTCATTGGGGAGTTCCCCAGGTTCTTCTGGATAGTTGCAAACCCATGGTCACACAGACTGTCTCGTCCCAGTTAAATGATTTAAATCATAATTCAGAACAAAAAGATATAAATGTAAGAAAGAGAATAGAAAAGAGGGGAATGTTTGGTTGGGAGTTTGAAAGAGAGCAGAGAGGTTACAGGTTAAGAGTGATAAGTGTATTAAATACTTGTATGAAATTGTCAACAAATGAATTGTTAAATAAATAACTTGTTTTAAAGTTCTTTTAAGGTATAAGTAAACATAGGTCTTTTCTCGCTTTATGAGTTTTAAACATATTTTCTATGACTATGAATATATATTTACATGATACATGTATATGTACAGAATGTGTGACTAACATACTTTTGTGAGTCATATCCTTTTCTAAAATGTTAACATTGTCAACTTAATAATATGAGTTTTTTTCATTATGCTGGATTACTGCCAAGTAGTTTTTGTGGTTATCCTGTTTGGGAACTGTTTTAGTTAGCAAAACATATTTTTCCCATCTAATTTTGTTGCTCCTATATTGTTATGGTTAGTCTTCTATGTCAACCTGGCAAGTGTGGAATACCCAGGCATTTAGTTAATTATTAATCAAGATGTTGTTATGAAGGTGATTTATAGATACCCTAATTCACTTGTCATCAATTGGCTTTAAGTAGGTTCCTGTAGATAACACTGATGAGCCTCATCCCACCGTTTGAAAATCTGACTGATAAACTCTGTGAGGCATAAAGCAAGGACACATAAACATAGGAACTTTGGCTCAATCCCACAGGAGATCCTGAGTATTTATGGGTCACCTTACACCTGAATGCACCTGGTCAAGAGAGCCTTGTAAACATACCCAGCAGTCTCTGGGAAGATAGCCATAGGGGCCCATGAGTCCCTGCACACTCTCCAGCTCTCTTCACAGAGTTCTGGGACAGCTGTGCACACAGGTGAAGGCACCCAGGGAGCTGTCTCAAGAATGGAGAAGAAGAGCGCAGTGAGCATCTTTTGATCAGGATTGAAAGAGACTTGTAAAGGGGGCTGGGGCAAGGGGAATAGCCAAACCTCATTGAAAAAAAAAACAAAAAAACAAAAAAAAACCACCACATCTCATACAAGGCCGAATTGTGTGACTTTCATGTGAGTTGGTTTCACCATCCTCGCCCCTCCTGCTTTCAATTCTCACAAAAATGACTGTTTTATTTCCTGAGATTCTTGAGTCAAACAACCTACCCTTTGACTCCTTTATGGTTAGACTAAAGAAAAAAAAACATATTACTAAGACAGGAAATACTTTGACTAAAATTGGAACTACACTCTGTTCCAGGTGTTTGGAGCTCGGTCCTGTCCCCAGCCTGGGAAGGATAAGGTGTGTACTGAGTGTTTTATTTGTTCAGACGTATTTCAAATGTGTCTCACCCCCATGATCCTACGGGACAGCATCTCAAGTTCTATAGCTCGGGACGGAGCCCACATGTCCTCTTTCCCCTCGTGCTTCCTTCTTTGGAAAGCTGAAGACATTTTAGTCTTTGTCTGGAAGGTTAGAGTCGTGCTGCGCAATGTCCATCTACCATATTATTCTACTTCTGGATGGGAGAAGTGGAGGAAGGGCTCCCGAGAGAGAATGAAATGTGATTCACAATGTCTGAAAAGAACAGAGAGAATAGGATGGTGGCTGGTAACCCACTTCCTGAATTCACTACATTCTTGAGGCCCAACTGTGTGCCCCTAAGGTCCTAAGGTCCATATGACCCCACTGTATTTTAATCACTCTTTACTGTTCTGTGCCAAAGTGATGTCACACGTCAGTTATGAGAAATCGGTGTGCATTAGTTAGCTTTTTAATACTGTAACAAGATATCGTAGATTATCTTATAATAGATAAATGTTTACTTGGATTCACTGTTTAAGTCTATGTCTGACTGGTCCCATGGCTTGGTGCTGTAGCGGCATATTGTGTCATGAGCATGTGGCACAAAAAAAAAAAAATCAATTCCCATGTGGCTAGAGAAAGTGGAAAGAAAAAAAGAAAGCTGTATGGTCTTATGGTAATCTTTGACACCAATGGCTGGAAGATTTCCTACTAGGTCCCACCTTTGAAAGTCCAACCCACTTCCCAATCATACCACACCAGGGACCACGCCTTATTACCCAAGCCTTTGGAGAACGTGTCTGAGCCCATCTATACCACAAGACTAATAAATAACAAGGGCATTTTATTTTTAATATCTAAGACTTGGAGGCGATCAAGGTGTCCCTTCAGTAGGTGGTACAACTGGAGAGTGGCATATTTGGCTAGCCCTAGAAGAAGTAAGGGACAGTGAAATTAAATGCATATTGCACAGTGAAAGAAGACAATCTGCAAACATTCATTCTAGAGGATTCCAACTATATGGTCTTCTGGCCAATGAAAAAGCATATATATTAATGTGCTTCTATAACAAAATGCCTGGAACTGAGCACCTTGCAAAGAAACGAGACTAATTTAGCTCACAGTTTTAGAGGTTGAAAAAGATGACCTTGGAAACATGAGACTAGCAGGTCACACAGAAGAGAGGACACCTGATGAAAGCAGAGCCCCAGGGACTCTGAGGTCAGGCTTACTTTTTATAGCCCATTCTCTGGAACTGATGAGGCTTCTCTGACAGCTTATGTTGATCTCTTTTAAAGGAGGTGCCCTCTCCTGACCTAATTACCTGGCACTAGGCTTCTTCTCTTAGAGATTCTAGAACCTTCTAACACCACCATATTCCTACCAGGCTTCCAACATATGAGACTCTTGAAGGAAGGGCTCTATCTCCAAACCACTGCCTTATGTTAACTGTAGAATAAGTAGTAGCTTCCAGGAGATAAAAGGGAGAGTATAGTTCTAGATGAATGGGAGGGAATTCTTAAGTTGGTGAAAAATATGTGTGGAACAATTTTGAGTGCATGGGATTACACACCTGCCCAAACCCACAGACTATAAATAGAAGTGCCTGGTAGTATATACAGTGATGGTGAAGTTGTGTTTGTGAACAGGTCTATGAGCCCCTGTGCTCTCTGCTGGAGGATATTACCAGCGGGGAGAATGTTCATGTGGATGAACAGGAGTCTACCGGATGGCTCTGTCCCTTCTTCTCAACTGCCCCGTGAACCATAAACTGGCCTTAAAACACAAAGTCCCACTAAATAACAATTACAATATATAATAATTACAATAGAAAACTAGAGTATCAGCGTTTTCTTCTGTGAAGTCTGCGAGGAATTTTGGGTAGAGGCAGCAGACACCGTGAATTATCCAGTATCAAACTGAATGACAGCGACCCAGAGGCTGAGAGGTAACAGGAACATGCATAAAGTCACCAGAAGGCTTCCCAGAAGTCACTTACTTTCCAGAGACCATTTTCCACATCCATAAGATTCAGACTAAGGCCTTCTTGGAGTCTCTCAGAGCCTGTGATCTGCCCCTTTGCCCCCTCTCTCCCTTTCAAGGAATACTTGGCCTCCTTCCTTTGTTCCTAAAGGAGCACTGTGTTTTAACCAAAAGTATGAACGTCTCTGTGCCCAAAGAATATAATGTGAGAATGGATTCTGAGAGAGGCTCATCAGAAGACAAAGCAGGAAGCGGGAGGGAGCAGCACTGGGGAGGAAAGCAGGGGCCTTTTTGTATGAAGGAGAAAGGGTGTCAACTGGCTCCTGTGTCTTTTTTTTTCCTTTCTTTCTTTTTTCTTTTTTTTTTAAATTAGGTATTTTCTTTATTTACATGTAAATTTCTCCTTTCCCACTTTTCCCTCCAAAAACCAACCAACCAACCAAACCAACAAAAACAACAAGAACAAACTCCTGTTGCCTCCCCCATCCCCATGCCTGCCACCCCACCCTCTCCCACTTATTGGCCCTGGCATTCCCCTACACTGGGGCAAAGAACCTTCACAGGGCTGAGGACCTCTCTTCCTATTGATGATCAGCTTTGCAATCCTCTACTATACACCTGCTGCCAGAATAATCAGTTCCACCATGTATAGTCCTTGGTTGGCAGTTGGGTCCCTGGGAGCTCTGATGTAGAGGCTCACAGCCATCCATTGAACTGAGTACACGGTCCCCAATGAAGGAGTTAGAGAAGGTTCTATGGAGCTGGAGGGTTTGCAGCCCCTTAGGACGAACAACAATATGGCTCCTGTGTCTTAATTCGTTTTCCCCCCCAACCACTCAACACCCACCTGCAGCAGAGGTACTGTAAAAATCAGGAAACCCACTAGCATTGTCTTATAAAACTGGAAAACAAAGTAGGGGTATTTTTCTTGTCAGGGAAGTTCTACTTTAGATGACTGGTGTCACAAACAAAGACTAGTTTTGCAGTTAAGTTCTCCAGCAGCCCTTTTGCTCTGAGTAAGTTGAATTGCCACTGTAATGTCTTGATGGTACATATATAAAATGACAGCTACATCTATGAAAGTGATACTTTAAATTTTTAAAATTTGAACAATATAATTTGAAAAATTATTTGAAGATATTAATGAAAATGTCAAGTATCAGTTAATCATTAAAATACAATTGCCCAGAGCCCACTACCAAGGACAGCTATCTGTTCCCAATTTCTACTTTGTAGTTCCTGGGATGCACTGTTATGTAAGAATATAGAAAAACAGCCTTACAGCTCAAGCATAAAAGTATGCAAAATTTCTGATATGCAAGACAGATAGTACAACACAAATGTTTTAGGCGCCTATAAGATAGTAACTTATGATAGTATAGGAGGAAAAATAAAAATGCTAACTCTTAAACCTTGTCTCGAAAAAACAAAAAACCAAAAAAAGAAAAACAAAACAAAAAAAAAACAACAAACAAAAATGCTAACCCTTATTTGCTTTACAATTTTGCATGAGATCAATATCAATGTTTCATAATCCTCTATAATTAATAAAATGATTCACGGATATTTGCCTTATTTTATTCTTAATGTCTGAGTGACTGTTTCTCTCTTAGGAGAATCTTTTGATAGGACTTCTTTTCAAATGACAGCTGGGAATCTAAGGAAAGCAGGGACGAACAAGACCAAGAAGCTAAGCAAGAAGGTAGTCTCAGGTGATTTCTAGCTCCCCTCTTATCCCACAGGAGCATAAAGTGCAACGCTGTGTGCCCTTGTCATATCGATCTGGCTTTACAGCTTCTACGGGCCATTGGTCAAGATCTCTGGAGGCGTATGGAGATGTCTGTTTGCAGCATGCTGGACACAGTTTTGTGAGGAAGAGGAACACTGTCACTCACCTTTACAATACACGAGGGACTGGTGTTCCGGATGGTGAGAAGGACATTGGAGGAACACTGATAGTGTCTTCAGTTTTTGGTAATAGGCACAAGTAAAGCAAGGCTCTGAATGGTTGTTTCTTGCCCCATGGTTCCGTAGGTAGGTAGTAAACAGAGGATGACAGCATAAGTTGAGGTCTTTTATGAATAAAGCTCTCGGCTTTCTCATGTCAGAGTTTTATACCCAGGACACAATACTCACCTATAGAGTTAAATAAATTGATATAAAATCAGCCTCTTACATTAGCTATGTCTTTTTTTTTTTTTTTTTAGATAATTTCTTTATTTACATGTAAATTTTCCCTTTCCCAGGTTCCCCTCCAAAAAACAAACAAACAGACAAACAAAAACAATAAGAACAAACTTCTTTTGCTTCCCCCCTCCCTGTGCCTGCCACCCCACCCTCTCCCACTTATTGGCCCTGGCATTCCCCTACACTGGGGCACAGAACCTTCACAATGACCCACAAACCACAAGAAACTTAAGAAGAAGGAAGACCAAAATGTGGACATTTCATTCCTTCTTAAAAAGGGGGAACCAAATACCCACAGAAAGAGTGGCAGAGATTAACTATGGAGCAGAGACTGAAGGACGGACAAGCATATAGCTATCTCCTGAGAGGCTCTGACAATACCTGACTAATACAGATGTAGAGGCTCACAGCCATTCATTGAACTGAGTACACGGTCCCCAATGAAGGAGTTAGAGAAGGTTCTATGGAGCTGAAGGGTTTGCAGCCCCTTAGGATGAACAACAATTACTAACTAGTACCCTCAGAGCTCCCAGGGACCCAACCACCAATCAAGGACTAGCTATGTCTTTTAGCAAGTGTTTGGATATGTGACTTCTGACAGACTGATTAACCTTTCTTAGTCTTGGTTTCTTAATCTGAGGAATTCAACCAATGATATACATTCTATTGTCCTGGAGATTAAAAAGTACATGTAAGACACTTACAGTCACACATATGCACCAAATATTCCCTTAACCTCCTGTCCTCATTGCACATACAATAGACACATCAGAGTAATCTAATGAACATGTTGGCTAACATATCACTGTAAATGCATGTGACTTGTACCTAATACCAGCAAGCAGGTTGGGTTCTTTAAGACATCAAAATCAATACCACAAAACCTGAGAGACTGGCCATGGCCATTCCTTGTTCACTTTCTTCCCACTCTGTGATGCTCAAAAGAAGAGGAAGAAGAAATTGATTCCAGAAGTAGCTCCTTAAAGATGTCTTTTGCCCCGGGTTCCTTTCTGCTGCCCTCTCTCCTTTCCACCAGTCATGAGGTTTAGAACCAACTTTACATATACTTCCACAATTATGCATTTTGCCTAAATACTTGGAGCCAGGCGGCAGTGAACTGAACCCTCAGAAACCTTGAGCCCAAGCAACATCTTTCAGGTTATTTCCTCGGGCATGAGTCGGGGGTTGCAGTGACCATGTGGTTAATGAGCCTTTGAAACTCATTTATATTGAAAATTGTTTTTAAAAGAGTTATTTTTATATTTTATTTATGTTTATTCACCTGTGTGTATAGTGTGTGTGTGTGTGTGTGTGTGTGTGTGTGTGTGTGTAAGCAATAAGAGGTCATCCTCACCTCTGGAGCTGGAGTTACAGGTAGTTGTGGGCCAACAAATATGGATTCTAAGGACTGAACTTGGGTCTTCTGCAAGAACAGCTATTATTCCTAACCGCTGAGCCATCTCTCCATATTCTCTAGGCAGAATTTGGAAACTCTGGGTAGAAAAAGCCCTCAAATGCTGAAAGCTTAATAGGCAATTCTGTGAGTGTTCATAAGATCACTAGTAGTAGTGATATACACAGTTGGAGCCAGCTTTCTGAGGAATTAGACATGAATGTGTAGTCGGGAATGGAGCCTATGGCCTCTATGTTATACTCTGGTCAATTATTTATCTGTGACCTGAGAATTTGAGTGCAGTTGAACTTTAAAGTAAGAGACTAGTCACTTCAGCAGAGGGAGGTCCAGTGAGCACATCACTGAGGCGGGAGCATGGTCTGAGAAGTAAGAACAAAATGAAGAGTAGAAAAGATTTTTTAAAAAACAAGTGATGGCGCCAGAAAAGGGTAATGTTCAAAGTTGTGGACCGGGAAGATATGGCTGTTAAAGACGTTAGTGGCAGTCAAAGAAACCAAGGGGCTGGCAGGACGGCTCAGCTGCTGAAAGCTCGCTGCGATCCTCGATGGCCTGCGTTCAATGGCCAGATTTTACAAAAAGGTGGAAGGAAGGAAATAGGTCCACAGATTTATCCTCTGGCCTCCGTCATGGGACACACATAACCACATGCACACATACACTGATGAAAGGTGTTCTGTTTTTAAAATAAGAAAAGCAATTACTTCGCTCTGAAACAAGAAAGAAACCTTGCTGACTCCTCTGAAATTGATCCAGACACCCAGCCTTCCTAGCATAAAGGATAGAAACTTTTTTTTTTTTTTTTTTTTTTTTTTTTTTGAGAAAAGAACTCCAAGGCACCCAGCATTCGCAGAGCTGCTTAGGGAAGTCTTTCACTGGCTTCAGCCATGTAGGTGTTCCAAGTCTGCTGCTCCCATGGAAAGATAGCTGGCATCAGACTTTCATATTGTCCACATGATAATGAGTTCCTAGTTATGCAGAATATTGAAATTAGGGGGTCAAGCAGGCTTCTCCTCTAGGAAAGCCTAAGAGGCCAGGCAGCATGGAACGGTGTCAGGATTCCTGCAGGTGGTGAGTGCATGAAGCTGTTAAGAGTAAATCCTGGGCTGAAGAGGAGGATCAGCAGTTAAGGATGTGCATTACTCTTCCAGAGGATCTAAATTTCAGTCTCTGCAGCCACATCAGGAGGTTCACAACAGCCTGTAACTCCAGCTCCAGAGTATATAACACCTCTCCCTCATAGTGCATCCTGCTCACACGTATGTGGCAAATTCTCTCTCACATACATGCACACACGCGCGTGCGCGCACACACACACACACACACAACCACACTACACAATACACAAATAAAATAAAATAAATCTTATTAAAAACAAACAAACAACAACAAAACAGAAGCAAGACTGAACCCTAAAGTGCAATAGAAACCTAAGGATGTTAGAAATGCCAGCAACATAGTGTGCTGCTAAGTAAACCTTCAGACAAGGGGTGGACTGGGTCCAAAAGAGACTACAAATGCAAAGGTCACAGGGTCAGGCCGTCCAAGCCACCATATGTGTTTGGTGTGAGACCTGTACATTCAGGATTTACTGCATATGTTGCTGGCTTTGGTTTCAATCCAGATCTATTAGTCACTGCTATTAACCCATTCCTTCCTTTTAGAGTGGGAGTACTTATTGTGTTAACTAAGTGATCAAAGTGTTTAATTTTTTTCCTATTTGTAGAACTGCTCACAGATACAGTTTTGCCTTGGGTCATGAGCAAGTTTGGGTATAAATGTCTGACTAATATTAGAACCATTGAGGTTAATGGAGACTCGTTTTGTATCACAGAATAGCCATGAGAATCTGGGAGATGATCTTTACAATTTGAATATAAAATGTTCCTTAGTTTGTCCACTTGCTCCATACTTCACTCTCAGTTTGTGGTGGTATTTTGGGAGGTTTTAGAAACTTGGGAAGGTGGTGTCTATTTAGAGGAAGTAGAACTCTTGGTGCATGTTCTGGGGGACTCTACTGTCTTAGTCCTTTCTCTGTCACACATTCTGCATTCTGTCTGCAAAGAGGCAGACATTACCTCTAAACCCACTCCTGTCTCCACAGTGATTTGCAGAAGTTCATGGGGCCAGGCGATCATGGAATGAACGCTCTGAAGCTGTGAGCTAAACTACTATTAATCCCTCATATCCATCACTCATCCCTCTTCTTTTCCTAACATTACTAATGTAGTACAGTTTCTATTTAAAATCAAAGAAAATTCATTCTGGAGCCCTATCATTCTCTTGTTCTAAAACAAATGTACTTAGACTGAAATTAAGGCAGAATTCATCTGACTGACTAGTTCACAGGACTATTAGAAGAGCTGCTCATGAAAATATTGATATACGTGCTTAGGGATGAGAAACTGCAAATGCAAAGAATAAAAAAGCTTAGTAGAAAGTCGATAGTTACTATATACTGTATTTGTAGATCTTGGCTCCCATTCAGAGTCATTTAACTCCTGATGTCTACTTCTCCTCAAGGGGAAAAAAGAACACATATGTTTGCTTGCCCATAATGATCAGGTATTTCTCCATATATACCTAGCTGTTGAAATAAAATTTGTGCATTAATTTACCTTTAATCTCCATACTACTATGAGGAAATAATATCATATTCCTTTTCTAAAAGCTCAAGCAGTATATGTGCATAATTAAGTATATTATTTGTATTTGGTTGCTCTGAATCAACTCTTTTGACAGAAAACACTGTTCATATTCAGTTACAAATTGTATTAAAGGAAATTGGAAAAGGTCATTCTGTTTCCAAGCGCATTTTAATGCAATGGTGGTGTCAAGCACAGTGTTCTCTGTCCTTAGACATACGGATAAATGTGGTCTGGCTTCTGACTGTGGGCCTGGGTATAGCTCCAAACTCTACCTGTGTTTCTTTGCATTTCTCTGTCTTAGCACTGTCCTGTGTGTTACTCCAGAGTCACAAGTGAACTTGACATGGTTTGAAGTATAAGGCATAGGTGGGTGTAAGTTACATGCAAATGGCATATCATTTTAAATAGTACACATATTATATATTTAGAATGTGTGGAGGTCCACATATCTATCCTCCAAGAGGCAAATGTGAATGGGTTAAATCATTTACCTTCTTATTTAAAAGACACTCAAAGCAGGAATACAAAAATAAAGAATAGCTATTGCGTTTAAATATATCAAACACTTAAAAGGAAAGGTATTTTATAATTTTAAAGCATAGAGTTCTGTTTCCAATCATACTTTACATGTATCTAGCAACTAGAGTTAATTTCATAGGAGAAGAAAGAAAGAATAGCCTTCAAATGAAGGCAATTCTGTGTAAATTCTGTAAAATTTCGGCAATACTGTGGTATACTTACCAGCAGAGCGCTTCTGCCTTTATAGGCAGGTTTATGCAGACATATACTGAAAAATCTGCTTTCTCTTTTTAGAAGAGATGAGTTCAGGGAGACAAAAAGGTATCAGAAAAAATAAAGCAAGCACCCATGCTTCCATACTGAACATGGAAAAAAGTGATTGTGGATGCTTATTGAACCTTTCAGAGAACTCTCTGCTATTAAATTACTTTGAATTTGGTATCACTCTTCAATACACTTTAAATTTCTAATACATATGTATGAATTACATAAATATATGCAGTCCTATTTTGCATGTTTTAAAAATTATACAAATGCTATTATACTGTATACATTCTTTAGTGACTTGCATTTTGAACATTGCTTTTTAAGATTTATTCATGTTAATATGTTTGGTTTTTAGCTCTCTCACTGATATTTTATATAGGTTTTATCTTATGAATAAATAGATGCTTATCTAGAATCCCATTAGTAGACTTTAATTTTCTTTTGTGTTATTTATTTATACAGCTACTAAAGATAATGCGGTTTATGAACACTGGGCTTCTTTGGATAATCGTGTATATAGGGGGTACTGAAAAGAACCACTGTGATGAAAACTATGCACATCTTGAGCTTTATTTGCCATTCCAAATCACTTTTCAACCTGAATGAACTGATAACACTCTGCTAGCAATATTTGAGTTTCAACACCACTCTTAATTTTTCTCAATTTAGGATATTGTTGGCTGTAAATTTATCGAACACAGCTTTTATGATCTTGAGATATGTTTCAAGGACTTTTATCCTGAAGTCATGTTGGATTTCTGTCAAAGGCCTTTCTTCATCTATTGAGATGATCATATGATTTTTGTCTTAAGTCCATTTATATGATTTATTACATTTATCAACCTCAGTATTTAAACCATCTCTGCATCTCCAGGTTAAAAGGACGTGATTTCAGAGGATGATACTTTTGATGTATACCTGTTCTGATTTCTTTTGTTTTGGGCAACTTGATGCAAACTAGGGCAGTCTGGAAAAGGGGAAAGTCAACAAGGAAAACGTCTTCATCAGATTGATCTATAGGAAAATTTATGGAGCATTTTGTTGAAGAATGATTGGTGGAAAGGCCCAGCCTTCTGTGGGTAGTGCCACTGCCCCTTAGGCAGGGGGTCTTGGGGAATACAAAAAGTAGGTAGTTAAAACTGAGCCTCAGGAGCAATTTAGTAGTCAGTATTCCTCCATACCTCTGCTTCAGGTCCGTCCTGTTTGAGTTCTAGTCTTGACTTCTCTCAATCATAGACTCTGAGCAGAATGTGTAAGCCAAAGAAAGCCTTTCCTCCCCAGGTTGATTTTGATTATATGGTCATCAGAGCAACAGAAAGCATACCAATATAGTGCTTGTATTTGATTTGCAAATATTTTACTGAGAACTTTTACATCTATGCTCACCAGGGATATTGGTCAATACTTCTCTCTTTGTTGTTGCATCTTTAATTGGCTTTGATGTTAGAGGAATACTGGTTTGTAAAAGGGTTTGAGAGTACCTCTTCTAGATGTACTATTTGGAGTAATTTGAGAAGTACTGGCAATAAATTAAAATGAAAATAAAGTCCATGGGCTATAATAACAGCAGTTCTAAGTGGGAATTTATAGCTCTGAGTGCCTGCATTAAAAAAAAATGAGAAAGAGGGTATAACATTCTTGGCTCACAGTTATTTACATTTGGAATTTGAAATGTATAATTTCACTATTTTTAGAGTGCTGGTGAACGGTCTGGGATTATTATAATATTCATATTTTTGAGTAAGTTGATATTTTTTCTTGTCCATTAAGAAAACAAGAAATGAAACCCAATAAAAATGAAAAATAAATACAAACAGGCAAAACCCAACAAGACAAAAAAAATGCCAAGAAAAAGTAAAACAAAAGTAAACAAAAATCTACAAAATATCCTTGGGTTCAGTTTCTGTTGGTCAACTACTCCTGGGCATGGGATCTGCCCTAGAATGTGGGTGATTTACCAGATGGCTCTCCATTGGAGAAAGCCGATTTTCCCTTTGCTTGCAGGTACCATTGCAAGTTGCTTCCTGGTTAGGGGTAGAACCCTATGTCTATATCCCCTCTGAGTGCTGGGTCCCTTCCGTCTTGAATCTGTTCAGGTTTTGTGTGTGCTGCCACAGACTCTGTGAGTTTGTATTTGAGTCTTATGGTGTCTAGAAGACATTAAACCTTAGAGTCTCCCATCGCCTCTGCTTCTTACAATCCTTTCCAAGTCGTCTTCCATATATGTCCCTGAACTTTCAGGGGAGAGCCTTGATGAAGACAGAGTGTTTCAAAGTCTCTTACACTCTGCCCATTCTCCATTTGTGAGTTTCTGTTAATGTCTATCTACTGTAAGAGGAAGTATCTCTGAGGGCCAAGTGAGGCACTGACAAATAGGTATAGCACTTTGTCATGAGGAGTCATTTCGTTTCTATGATCCTCTAGCAGAATAATAGTTTTAGGATTTCCCCTAGTCCCATGGTCTACTAGTCTCAGATTCTTGGCCACTCTAGCCGTGTCATTAGGGATCCAGTGAAGCAGGCCTTATTTTTTTTTTTTTAAAGGTTGTGGTTAATCCTATAACATTTGTGCCACTATCGTACCCATATATCCTGCAGGCAGATCATTGTTTAGGTTGTAAAGTTTGTAGTTGGATGATATTGATGATCGCCACTTTCCTCTGGTAGTGTGAAAACCATCTTCCAGTGCTATGAATG
>JADRCD010238125.1:18346-33303 GCA_019843815.1 Montemys delectorum
GTCATGTGCTAATTTATGCATATTATATTTTTGTACTTCCTGTTTACCATCTAATAATACGCCATCTTATTTTAATTTCTTTTACATTAACCAAGTTTTATTTTTATCTTCATTTTCTTTCATACTGGTTAATGCACTTATGCATTCTATTTCCACTCTTTAACTTGTTTATACTTTAAACATTGCCGTAAAGAGAAATCTAAACTATCGCTCAAGTAACAGATGAGCTTATCATTGTTCAACTTGCATTCTGTCTTACCTAATGAAAACAACACTTGTTGCTACAATGTGATTTTAGTTCTTTATTTGATAATGTATGGTTAAATACATGCAATGATTATTGAAATTCATAGTTATCCATAATTCCTCCTTTTAACCTTATTCGTTTTTATTCTGTGCTCAAGTTTTGTCTTGAACTCCTTCCTAGTGTTTTTAAATATTCTTTTTTACCTCCTCCTTTTTTCTTTTGAAAATGATTTTATTTGTATGATAGTTTAGCTGGATACGAAATAGTGGAAAATATATAAATTATTGAAAACATAAGTGGCTTCAATGGCGTTGTGGAAATGACCTATTGTGATTCTGCAGTTTTGATGGAGAATCTACTTTTTCTCTTGTTGCTCTTAAGATCATCTTTCTCTCTCATCAGTGACTAGTATGTTCACTAGGAAGTATGTCGATTGTAAAGAAAATTATGTTTCACAATTCCACATTAGCAATCATTGTGCTTGTTGATATCTAGAAATTATGACTTCCATTGTCTTTGATTTATGATTTATACAAATGTTGCTTGCCTAACTTTTCTTATGGTTAATTAGATATACAATAGTCTTTTAATACTTCATGTTGGATTTTTTTGTCTTTCTATTTTTTTCATTTATTTTATTGTATCCTGATATTGATTTATTCTGATACTGATGCATAGTTTTCTTGATATATATTCTACTTTATGAGATTCTTTTCAATTTATGTTTAAAGCTGATCCTTAGCTGTAAATATTCCATAACTTATTTCCTTGCATTCATCATAATTCTATTTTTTATTCCTCTTAACTGCCTGACACATTGAAGAATACTATTTTCAAATATTAAGCAAAATATATTTGTTTAATTTATTCTTTTATTTTACTATTATTGTATATTGTTAGACACTATAGTGGCATGTCCCTGATGTGAATATGTTGTTGTTGTTGTTGTTTTCTTCAGCTACTAACTTTTCTGTTGGGTCTGGCTCATTATATATTATGTAACTTTGGATTGCAAAATTCATATTCAGTATTCTTTCTTTGTTACAATCTGGGAAGGATGACTTCATGATTTATCACTATTGAAACAGTTTAAGTTTGAATCTTCCAGGTGTCTATTTGAATGCAGTTTCAGAACAGCATTTTTGTTTTTGGTTTTCATCTAGAGAAGAGTCCCACACAAATTTCTTTTGTCATATCTATTTCCAAAGACATAGATTTTAATGAATCTCATGCTGATGGTGGGTGATGCCCTTCAAGGATGATAGTTGTATGAGTCACTTGTATTCCAGCTCATCAGCTCACAGATTTCCAGGACTTCAGGTGGCCTTTGAAGGCCACACCTCTTGATTACTCAGCTCACCCAAAGCTCCATGACTGCCAACTTGTCAATGCTGATTATAACACTGGCTTTCAATTGCTCCATCTCTTGGATATACTGCAAGCTTCAAATCCAAACATTTATATGCAGGGAGTTTATCCATGATTTTGAAAGATTTATTTTAACAGGTGTTACCCCCACCCCCATTATTAAACAGAAAAATTTTACTGAACAGAAAAGTCAACTAACTTTAAAAATTCGTCAGTACAAAACCACAAACTACATTTTCCACTGGTGAAAAGTAAAAAGTATTGCTCATTTAAGAAAATAGCTTTATTAAACTACTATATTAAACAAACTATTCTTTTCATTGGCTAGTATTGGAGACTAATGGAACATACTTTATGAATGAAGCACACTGTTCAAAGTTTTAGCATCTTAAAACATTTTTTCATGAGTTACAGCTGTCATTGTTATTGTTTTTATTTAGTAATTTATTCAATAATATAGCTATGAGAAACTTATTACATTGTTAAAAATCTCTTTCTCTTATATATTACATCCTGGTTACAGTTTCTCTTCCCTCCTTTCTTCCCAGTTCGTCCCCCTTCTCATCCCTTTCCATTCCTCTTCCATTTCCCTTTAGAAATGGGAAGGCCTAGGGATGTTGAACAAACATGGCATACCAAGTTGCAATACTACTAGGCACCTCTCCTCGTATTAAATCTAGATAAGATGACACAGTGGGAGGAAAAGCATCCCCAAAAGCAAGAAAAAGAGTTAGAGACAGCCCCAGCTCCCACTGTTAGGAGTAACACAACAAGATCAAGCTTCACAACCATAACGCAGATGCAGAGGACCTATGTCAGTCCCAGGCAGGCTTCCTCATTGTTGATTCAGTCTCTGTGAGATTCTATGAGCCCAGGTTAGTTGAATCTGTGGGTTTTCTCTTAGTGCCTTTGTCCTTTCTGGCTCCTATAATCCTTCCTCCTAAACTCCCACAGGATTCCCCAAGCTCTATCTAATGTTTGCTTGTTGATCTCTGCATCTGCTAGCATCAGTTGCTGGATCAGTCTCTCTGATGGTAATTATGCTAGGCTCCTATCTACTAGTATACCAGAATATCATTAGGTTTCACTTAATTGATTTTTGATCTTTGATTTTTTTTTTTTTTGCTGGTCTTGTTTGGTTCTATCCAGCCTATGATTCCTGGTCCTCTAGACAGTGATATGGGTCCCAAGCTGAAGCAGTCTTGACTGGACACTTCCCCAATTTCTGCACCACATTTATCACAGCACATCTTGTAGGCAGGACAAATTGTAGGTCAAAGGTTTTGTGGCTGGGTTGGTGTTCTAATCCCTCCTCTGGAAGTCTTGCCTAGTTAGAAGAGATGCTCAGTTCAGGCTCCATTTTCCCCCTTACTAGGTGTCTTAGTAACATCACCCTCATAGATTCGTAGGATTTCACATTGCACTAGATTTCTACCTTGCTCCATAAATGCTACCCTTCCCCCAAATTCCAGTTGTCTCTCTCAGTACTCTCTCCCTCCGTCTTCCCCACATCTGATCCCCACTGCTTCACCCGTGAAATGCATTCTATTACCTATCTAAGAGGAATTCATATGTCCTCCCTGAGGCCTTCTTGTTACTTAGCCTCTCTGGGTCTGTAAATTGTAGCATGATTGTCTGTTACTTTACAGCTAACATACAATTGCAGGTAAATACATACCATGTTTGTCTTTCTGGGTATGAGTTATCTCACTCAGAATGATGTATCCTTGTTCCATCAATTTGCTTGCAAATTTTAAAATGTTATTTTTTAACAGCTGACTAATACTCCATTGTGTAAATGTACCACATTTTATTTATCTATCCTTTGGCTGAGAGACATCTGTGTTGACTCCAGTGTCTGGCTATTATGGATAAAGCCACAGTGAATGTGGTTGTGTAAGAATCCTTGTGGTATGATAGAGTGTCCTTTGGGTGTATGCCAAGGAGTAGTATAGCTGAATCCTGAGGTAGAGGGATTCCCAGTTTTCTGAGAAACGATCATATTGATTTCCACAAGTGGTTGTATTCCCACCGGCAATGGAGGAGTGTTCTCCTTGCTCCACGTCCTCACTAGCACAAATTGTCACTTGTGTTTTTGACCTTAGACATTCTGACGGGTATAAGACGATATCTCAGAATTGTTTGGATTTGCATTTCCCTAATGGCTAAAAAATTTGAACATTTTTAAAAGTTGTTTTCAGCCGTTTGAGATTCCTCTGTTAAGAATTCTATGTTTAAATCTGTATCTAATTTTTTTAAATTGACTTGTTTGGTTTATTGAGGTATGGTTTCTACAGTTCTTTATACATTTTGGAAATTAGCCATCTGTTAGATGCAGAGTTGGTACAAATCTTTTCCCAGTCTATAGGCTGAGCTTTTATTCTATTGACTGTGTCCTTTGCCCCACAGGAGCTTTTCAGTCTCATGAGGTCCCATTTATTAATTGTCCATTTTAGTGCCTTGCCTATTTGTATTTCTGTTCAGGAAGCTGTCATTGGTGTTCTGTTCAGGATGTCGTCTCTTAGGCCAATGCATTCAAGGCTACCCCCACTATTTCTTCTCTCATGTTCACTGTATCTGGTTATGTAGAAGTCGTTGATCCACATGGACTTGACTTTTGTGAAGGGTGATAGATGTGGATCGATTTCCATTCTGCATGCCAGCAACCAAATAATCCACCATCATTTGTTGAAAATTCTTTTTTTTCCTAGTGTGTATTTCTGGATTCTTTATCAAAAATCAAATATTCATAGGTATGTGGCTTTACATCTGGGACTTCACTTCAACTCCAATAAGCAACTGATCTGTTTTTTATGCCTATACCCTGTGGATTTATTACTATAGCTTTGAGATAATGCTTGAAATGAGGAGTGTTGATATCCTCAGAAATTCTATCACTGTACAGGATTGCTTTAGCTATCTTGTTTTTTTGTTTTTTATTATGTGTGTGTGTGTGTGTGTGTGTGTGTGTGTTTGTGTTTCCATATGAAGCTTAGTATTGTTTTTTCAAAGTATATAACAAATTGTGTTGGAATTTTTTAAGGGGACTAGGTTGAATCTGTAGATTGCTTTTGGTAAGATGGCACTTTTTTATTTTGTCAGTCTTATCTATCCATGAGCATGGGAGGTCTTTCTATCTTCTTCAATTTCTTTCTTCAAAGGCTTGAAATTCTTGTCAAACAGGTCTTTCACTTTCTTGGTTAAAGTTATACCAAGATTTTTTTATATTATCTGTGGTTATTATTTCCCTTATTTCTTTCTCAACCCCTTTGTCTTTTGAATATAGGAGGACTACTGGTGTGTGTGTGTGTGTATGTGTGTGTGTGTGTGTGTGTGTGTGTGTGTGTGTGTGTGTTAATCTTGTATCCAACCACATTGCTGAAGGTATTTATTAGCTGTAGGAGTTCCCCAGTAGAACTTTTGGGGTCACTTTGGTATGTTATCATATCATCAGCAAATAACTATAATTTGACTTCTTCCTTTTTGATTTGTACCTTCTTTAGTTGTCTTTTTGCTCTAGCTAAACTTTCAGTCCTACATTATATAGATATGGTGAGAGTGCACAGCTTTGACCTTTCCAGATTTTAGTAAAATTGTTTTGAGTTTCTCTCCATTCAATTTGATGTTGGCTATCAGCTTGCTGTAAATTGCCTTTATTTTGTTTAAGTATGTGCCTTATAGCCAAGATCTCTCCAAGACTTTATCATGAATGGATGTTGGATTTTGCCAAAGGCTTTTTCAGCATCGAATGAGATGATGATCCTATGGGGTCTTTTTTCTTTCAGTTATTTATATGGTACATAACATTGATGGATTTTCATATGTTCAACAATCCCCGAATCTATGAGATGAAGTTGACTTGATTGTGTTAGATGATCTTTTTGATGTGTGCTTGGATTAAATTTGCAGGTATTTTGTTGAGTAGTATATCAATGTTTATGAAGGAAATTGGTCTGTAATTTTCTTTCTCTGCGAGGTTTGGGTATGAGGGTGACTGTAGCCTTATAGAATGAATTTGGCAATATTTTTTTTGTTTCTTTGTTTCTATTTTGTGGAATAATTTGAAAAGTATTGGTGTTAGCTCATTGGTCTATTTAAATTGTTTATCTCATCTTGATCTAACTTTGGTAACTGGTATATATCAAGAAAATTGTCAATTTCTTTAGGTTTTTCAGTTTTGTCAATTATAACTTTTTGAAGTATGGTCTAATGATTCTTTAGATTTCCTTGATGTCTGTTGTTATATTTCACTTTTTGTTTCTGATTTTGTTAATAAGGAGTTTGTCTATCTTGTTTATTTTCTAAAGTACCAACTCTTTGTTTTATTGATTTTTTTTTACTGTTTTCTTTTATTGATTTCAGCCCTGAAATCATTTCCTGCTACCAACTTCTCTTGGATGTACTTGCTTCTTTTTGTTCTAGAGATTTTAGATGTGCTGTTAAGTTGCTTATATGAGAGCTATTTTCTTAATGAACTCTTAGTGCTATGAAATTTCCTCTTAACCCTTAATGTATATTGTGCATTCATTTTCATTGAAATTTAGGAAGTCTGCAAATTCTTTATTTCTGCCTTGACCCTACAGTTGTTCAGTTTGGAGTTGTTCAGTTTCCTTCAGTCTGTAGGCTTTATGTTATTCCTGTTGTTAAAATCCCGCTTTATGTCATGGTGGGCTGAAAGGATGCAGAGGATTATTTCAATTTTCTTATATGTATTGAGACTTACTTTGTGATCAAGTATGTGGTTAATAGGACAAAGTTCTCTAAACTGCTGACAAGAAAGTATATTCTTTTGTATTTGGGTGAAAATATTTTGTAGATAACATAAATGCTAGGTCCATTTGACTCATAACATTTGCTATTCACATTATTTCTTTATTTAGTTCTGTCTGGATGACCTGCCTATTGTTGAGAGTGGGGTATTGTAGTCTCCCACTATTATTGTATGGAGTTCAATGTGTGACTTAAACTTTAGTAACTTTTCTTTTACAAATGTAACTACTCTTGAATTGGGGCATATATGTTTAGAATTGTGACATCATCTTGAATTTTTCCTTTCAGTGTGCAGTATTTTTCCTTATCTCTTTTTGATAAATTTTGGTTTGAAGTCTATTTTGTTAGATATTAGAATGGGTATACAAGCTTGCTTCTTGGGTCCATTGGCATGGAAAATCCTTTTGCAACCATTTACTCTGAGGTAATGTCTATCTTTGATGCTGAGGTGTGTTTATGTATGCAGTAGAAGCATGGATCCTATTTTTTGCACCCATTCTGTTAATCTGTGTTTTTTTCTTTTAATTGAGGAATTGGGTCCTTTTATATTGAGAGACATTAATAACTAATGATTGTTAACTCTTGTTGTTTTGATGCTAGTAGTGATGGTGATGTGTGTGTGTGTTTGTGTGTGTGTGTGTGAAGAAGAGAGAGAGAGAGAAAGAGAAAGAGAGAGAGAAAGAGAGAATGTATGTGCATATAGACATAGATATATATGTTTTCATTCTTTAGATTTTGGTGGTAACACTTGGCAACATGATACATAAACAAAGTTTTAGGTTCTCTATCTTAGATCAACTGTATCAGACACTCTACAAATTCAGAAACCTGTTTAGCACACCCACAGTGTTTTCAGTACCTGTTAGAGTTTGAAATTCACCATGTTGATAATATCCTTCAGTTTACCAAAAGGGGGCATATGCTACAGTAGTGCTCACAAATATCTGCTGTACATAGGAATTGTGGGTCTCAGCTGAGCCAGAAAATTGTACACTTCTAAGAAGCTCATGGCCATGGCTATTGCTGCTGGTGCTGCTGCTACTGTGGCTAATCCTTTGTGAGCTGCATTTGAGTGTAAGCCAGCTGATAAAAATCTAGGAGGTACCAGGGAAACAGGCTTAATGTTGACCTTGCCAACTTTGGCCCAACACTAAGGACTATCAACTACACTGTCTTTGTTACGTATTTTGATAGCTGAGACAAAGAGAGGCCTTATCCTGGGCCTGGGATTTTAAGAAGACAATCTATTATAAAACATTTGTAAATGAAAGGAGTGTATGAAGCTTTATGCTTATGCCAGGTTAGATTGGATGATGTGAGATCTCATGACATATTAATACTGTATTACATTTCTCTATAGACACTTGTGGAAGAAATGAACATCTTCAGCTCCCCATAAGCTATACTAACTAGACACATAAAAACAGGATGAGTTCATCCATAGGAGGCAGAGGACTAGGTCGTGCCAGTGTGCTCAGCTTAGAAGGTGTGCACTTAGAGAACTGCTGGACCTTGGGCTGATATACATATCAGATCTATGTATCCATAGCTTTTCCTCTTAGGGAAGTTGAAAACAGCAGCAGAATTTGTTTTAGAGACTTCTTCTGACCCCTGAATAAGTAGAGATTTGGGAGGTGCTCAGAAGTTACCTGGCTTGTAATGTGATTCAATACACTCTTTAGTTCTCTTTGTTTGCATCGCTGCCTTCTCTCACTTGTTACCCTATTATTTTATTGTTGTTGTTGTTTTTGTTGTTTCTTCTTTCCTGGTGAGCAGGAAGACAGTTAAGAAGGAGAAACTGTTATCAGCATAGTCAAAAGTTACATGGGAATACATCAATTAGTGTCATTGAGAGAGGACTCTTAGGAAGCAGAACATGTACCAAAAGTAAATAATTCTGTAGAATATTTTCACAGAAAGATACAGCAATCCTTTTACAGTATGGCCAAGTTGTGGAGGATAAAAAATTTAATGGAGGATATCCTTTTCAGGGTTGTTTTCAGAAATGTTCAGTTTTTAAATGTTAATGATATTGAGGGGGAGCACCCAGTCTGAGCACGCTTCACTGTTTCTCAGCTTGCCTGGGGTCATTTGTGGGTGAAGCTTCCTGGACAAGCCATCATTTGACAAGGATAGCAACTCAAGAAAATTACTGATTTCCTGTGATGTTTTACTTTTCTTCTTTCTTTTCATTCTTCTAAATGGAATCCTCAATTTCTTAGTCTTCTGCCAAAGATTGGTAAAATCATTTTGACAATCACTCCTCGCAGGTGGATGTTAGTGTCTTGGGTTGAGAAGCAGAAAAAGAGAGTAAGGTTCCTATCCCCAGCCCCCCACATACACACACTGAAACTGTGAACTTATTTGTAATATATTTCTATGGACATTTATTTTCTATTAGAATAACTTGGCTTCATTTCTGAGAACAAATATTTTTGATAGAAGATAAAATGTGATTTTATTTTTTGTTTGCTTCTGTGCACTGATTTTAATTTCTTTTCTAAATTATTTAACTATGAATGTTTTTCAGGCACCTATGCAAGTGCAATTTGTATGTGCCTAGTTCACCTGGATGCCAGAAGAGAAGAGAAGCCTAGAGTTAGAAGTACAGAGAGCTGTAAGCCAACGCATGGGTGCTAGGAACCAGGGTCCTCTGGCAAAGCTAGTAATTTTAACTGCTGACCTATTTCTCCAGCCCCTCAATCCAATCTCTTTTCAATTCAGAATACAAAACAAAGCTTTAAAATCTAGATATGACAAGTTAATTGAAAACAGTTCATATATACACAATATTATTAAACATTTTTTGACAGTAATTTTGATTTTTGTAGGTTTCCAGGCATATATTACATATTTAAGATCTCAGTAAAAGGAAACAAAACCAAAATTCCGAAGAGAATCTTTTCATTGAGTCTTTTCATATTTTACTTAGTTCTTACAAAACAGACCATTGAGAATGAGTGTCAGGAGTTAGTGTTTGTGAGCTGTATGATGTTTGATACAATGCGAGCAGGACTTTCCTTGTTGTCCTGAGTGCACAGTAACAATGACTCTAAATATTTTCTTCCTGCATGTAACTATTGTTTCTCCCAGTGGCAGAAATAGCCAGCAATATTTAATGTGTGTGCTTCATGTAGCTATACAGCAAAGAGATGGTCCTCTCAAAAGTTACATCCTGCATTATATAAGTATTCCTCATTAACACAGTGTAATTTGCCACAAATGATCGTTGTCATCTGGCCACAAAGCACTCTCTCTGTGCAGGACCAGAGATTTTCATTGATTTTGTTTGTATACAGAGAGTCTGTGGAGATAATTTAAGTCCAAATATTTAATTGAATCCCTCAACGTATTTTAATGTTTATTGTTATCTAACAGTCAGCAGCAACACATGCAATGGATCTTCCTGTGAGTTAATTATCTTCTTCAAAAGCTATACGGACAAGGACAGATGCGGAATCTGTAGATCTGTCATTTCCATTCATCCAGGGCGGCGGTTCTCAGCATCCGTAATGCCACTGCATTAAATGATCTCACTATTAAACGATCATTATATTGTGGCTGGAGAGATAGCTCAGCCAGTAAGAGCACTGACTGCTCTTCCAGAGATCCGGAGTTCAAATCCCAGCAACCAATGGTGGCTCACAACTATCTGTAAGGGGATCTGATGCCCTCTTCTGGTGTGTCTGAAGACAGCGACAGTGCTCATATAAATAAAATAAATCTAAAAAAAAAAATTGTCAATTTAAAAACATAGATTGTTGTATTAGTTGTTCCTCATGCTTATAGTGACCCCCTCCCCCACCATAAAATTATTTTCTTTGCAACTTCATAACTAATTTTGCTACTGAGATATCAGGCTATCTGATAAGCAAACACTGTTAAAGACTTCGTTGACCCTCAATGGAGTGGCGACCCACAGGTTGGGAACCACTGATCTGGGACATGCACAAAGCTCCTGAGTTTGCAAAGGACTTTTGAGAGACTTGGTGTGACGGGCCGGAAAGACCTGGCTGGGATCTCCCGCATCCTCTGCTTCTATGGATGTCTGAGCCCATGAAGTCCTTAAGTCAAGAAACCATGGACTGCTTTTCCTTCTGGGGGGATGCTGATGAGGTGAAAGAATTCAGATGAGTTCTTTCTACAAGCAGGTTATTGAATAACAATGTAATCTGATTATAAAAAGAGGCGTGAACCCTGCTCACAGCCCTGATCTTTTCCCAAGTCATGGAGACATATACCTCCCAAAATTCCTCTCCTACTTCCTATCTCTTCCTTTTTTATTAAATAAATACATATCAGTAAAGAGTAAGCCATGCCTGTAGAACTAATCTTCTGAGTATTAAGATTTGCTGCTTCATTCAGTCCTGACATTGGAGATTTTGGATCTACAAATAAGGTAGATGTTAGAATAGTACTCGTATTCTAAAACATCTGGAATGCCTGTAGCAGCATTGGCTTTCCATAAGGACAAATGATGACACGTTTTTTAGAAGCCCTGAAGATTCAAGAGCCTCTGGGAATGCATGACAGCTGAAGAACTTTGCTTATATCTTCCTCCTGAGAATTTCATGTTTCTAAGCAAGAGTCTTCTCTTCTGAGGGGGTTCAATCCCCTACTGTGCGGCCTCCTCCCAGGCTGCTCTGTATCACCACGTGGGATTTGACAGAACCAACAGAGAAGATGAGCTTGGTGCCTGTGGGACTGCCATGCATGGAGGACTCCCTTTCTGTCACCCAGGAGCTCCTGCTAACTGTCAGCTTGCAAGAATCTCAGACCCTGGAAAGCTCATGACAATAGGCATGCAATATTCATAGGATTCATGGTTTTGAGTTTTTTTTTTTTTAATTTAACTACTGTTCCTAATGTCATCAGTGCTTTCCCGGAACCCAGGGCAGGTGTGTGGAGCTTTGTATTTTCCTCTTTCCCCTCTCCCACTCCCCTCACATGCTTCTTCCTTATCAAGAGGGAGCAGCATTCAGAACACACCTAATGAAGGGAAGGGTCTCTGTTTTGTTCCTCTCCATCTGCCCTTAATGGTGATGCATCCTCACGTAATACTGACTAAAAAGCCACATCTTTGTTTCCAAACCTTCAATTGTAAAACCTTCTCCATGATACATGATTAAAATGAACCTTGTCAAGTGACATGACAGGGTAAAATGTTAGTGGTTTATCATCGAAGTTTGTTTGATTCTTTAAAAAACTTTCCAGGGGTGGGTATTTTAATCACAGAATGTAGTTATATGGTCAGTAAATATGGGCTACTGGAAGAAAACAAGGGAGGCAAATGAAGGAATTATGGAATGACAAAAGCCCAATTATAATGTATACTGCTGAGGTAAACTTTGCCGAAAAAATGGAGGATCAATGTAAGTAGGGAACATTTTTATGTGCTGGACTGTATTTTTAAGTTTTGTGTCATACTGTGGCCTAACTTTGATGTCTTGCAGCTTTTTTTCTATTCAAATTATTTGAAAGCTTTTCTGCAAAAGAGACAGGGAAAAACTCAATTAAAAACCAAAATTTGGGGGACACAAATATCAATATATCTATTCTTCTTGTGCTAAATCATTATGTTCCCCATTCCTTCTTTATCCATTTATTCACTTCTATTCAATGCCATATTTTTTTGTAACTCTCATTGAGTATACCTTCTCAAATATTCACATATTTCTCTGGAACATTTAGCTTCCTTTCAAGAAAATGCCAACCTATTTTGATTTTAATTATCATTTACTTTTTCACTTCTGATTAACAAATTTTCCAGTGACAATTACAGGATACAGAGAGTAGGAGAAATTTAGGGCTTTTGTGAAAGGGATCAGTTTCTGTGTGGTAAGCTATGTCAGAAGAAAGGCCAGATATCATATCAAAAGGTCACATTCTATCAAAAGCCTGAAGAGTTTTCATATGAAAAAAAATGGAGAGATGACAGGAAAGGAGCAGATAATGGAAGAGAAAGGATAAATGGTGAGGGAGAAAACAAGACTGTGAGTGTCATTTGTGAACTTGTTCTAAGTAAGGCAAATGCTCACAACCTTTAGGAGTCCCACTAAAGCTTGCCACCTGGATGCCTTGGTGCAGCGAACTCTAGACAGCTCTGGCTATGTGAATGGTGAACTTTATGTTGTGTATTAGCCTGTCAGCTCCATTGATTTGGGGCTCAATTAATGCTTTTCTTCTTTCAAAACGTATTCTTTGAGAATTTCCTACAGTATATATTTTACCCGTGTTATTTCCCATCCCTCAACTTCTCCCAGATTTACCTTCCTCCCTACCCATCAAACTTCAAGTTCTTTCTATTTCTTGAAAATAAAAAAAAAATAAATTTAAAAAAGAAAAAATAAAAAAAAAATCCACTAAAAATCATGGAGTCTGGTTAATATTGGCCATCTACTCGTGAGCATGGGGCTTGTCCCATAGTATGGTTGCTATCCTTCCATTGAAGAAAGCTAATTTTCTCTCTTCCAGATGCTATATGTGATTAGCTTCTTGACTAGGGGTGAAACTTTATGCCCACTTTCACTCCTTTTTGTATGCCTTTATCGTGTGCAGGTCTTATATACACAGTCACAGTCTCTGTGAGTTCATATGTGAATCTGACCCGTTGTGTCTGGAAAATTCTAATTCCTTAAAATCATTCACCAACTCTGATTCTTACATTCTATCCACATTGGCTCTATAAGTTTAATCCCATTCACTTACCTGTCTAGTTCTCCCTTATGTGACAGTGTGAAACCTTTGTTTTATTTTCTGTTGCTTCCACCAAGTTCCCTGACTCAGAGACATATGCCTCAGCTCTTTAATGTGGCTCAGCAGAGAGCAAGGCCTCTGTAGTTCTCAGCTGTGCTATTTGTTATACTATTGGCTAGTTTCACCCTTCTGAATACAGAGTAAAAACAAATTTATTTTACTTTGTAACTCTGTGTGTGCATGCATTTGTGTGTGCATTATGTGTGTGTGTGTGTGTGTGTGTGTGTGTGTGTGTAATATGTGCATATGTGTGTATGTGTTCAAGCCCTGCATGCATACAGAGGCATGAGGAAGATGTTGGGTGTCTTGTCTACCACACTTTTTTTTTTTTTTTTTTTTTTTTTTTTTTTTTTTTTTGAGACAGGGCTTCTCTGTGTAGCCCTGGCTATCCTGGAACTCACTCTGTAGACCAGGCTGGCCTTGAACTCAGAAATCTACCTGCCTCTGCCTCCCAAGTGCTGGAATTAAAGGTGTGTGCCACCATTGCCCAGCTTGTTTTGTTTTCTTGTCACCAACAGGAGCTAGACTGGCCGTTAGAAAGCCCCAGTGATCCTGCTGTCTCTGCCCCCATCCGCTGCAGGGCTGTGTTACTGAGGTGACCATGACTGGCTTTTAAGTGGCTACTAGGGATTGAAAGGCACCCCCTTATGTCTGTGCAGCAAATCCTTTTAACCACTGATGCATCTCCCCATGCTTCTGAATACATTGATTTTGACAGCTCAGTCAGAGATGACATTTTTCAATGTGACGTTCCATGTAATATAATTTGTAAATGTGTACGTATCAATCCTTTGAAATTAATTTGAGATGTAATATCTCCATAAACTGTCTAGGAATTAATTCCAGCAGCATCAGTCTGGCATACAGATGCGCCATTATACCATATGTAGTATGTGGTAACCTGCATCTAACGTTATGAAGATCTGACAACTGTATATCCATGCGTGCATAGACATTAGTGTGTGCAATTTTGTTGACACATAATTCATATTCCATAAGATGTTTCTTCAGAAATGATGTAGTTCAGTTATCGTAAATATATTTACAAAGGTGTGCAAGCAGTGACCACACACACTAGAAAGCCTGTACCCACTAGTCACCAGTCTTGTCCCTTTGTCTGTCCCTTATTATCCTAACAGCATCTAACCTATTTTCTGTTTTATGGGTTTGATGCTTCTCGAAATTTCATAAAGAAGGATATAGAATATGTAGCATATTGTTTCTGAAGTCTTTCCTTATAACTATGTCTCCAAGGCCCCTCTGTGTTCCAGCAGTTATGACATTCCACTCTTTCCCAGTACTGAATCACCATTATGTGCACACAGCACATTTGTGATCCCTCATGCATTAATGGACATTTAAATTGTTTGTCTTTGGCTAGGATGGAAAATGGTGCTGTGAGCATGCCTTCTGAATTTCTGGTGTGCACGTTTTCAGTTATCTTATGCTTGCATCGAAGTGTAATTTGTCAAGTCTTACGGTGCTTCGGATTCTTTTTTGTTTGTTTGTTTTTTCGAGACAGGGTTTCTCTGTATAGCCCTGGCTGTCCTAGAACTCACTCTGTAGACCGGTCCCCCACCTGCTGCTCCCTCTGGTTTCTGCATGCACCACTGTACTGGCTGGTTTTGTGTGTCAACTTGACACAGGCTGCAGTTATCACAGAGAAGGGAGCTTCAGTTGGGGAAGTGCCTCCATAAGACCCAGCTTTAGAGCATTTTCTCAATTAGTGATCAAGGAGGGAGGGCCCCTTGTGGGTGGTGCCATTCCTGGGCTGGAAGTCTTGGGTTCTATAAGAGAGCAGGCTGAGCAAGCCAGG
>JADRCD010238127.1:6011-36716 GCA_019843815.1 Montemys delectorum
TGTGTGTGTGTGTGTGTGTGTGTGTGTGTGTGTGTGTGTGTGTGTGTATGTGTGTGCCTTTTATGTTTCCTTTTTTGGTACCGTTTGGCCAGTGCATGGAACCAGGGGATCCTGTGAGCATAGCAGAGGAGGATGCTCATCTGTAGGCTTTAGTGAAAGGATGGTCCAGACAAGGTTTTCCTTTGTCTTAAGTACAGTTGGAGATAAATACTCTTCTCTGTGGCTTTATTGTTTTTGTGTCATAGCTTTGCCTTCTGAATGTGGGATTTCAAAAAAGACGAAGGCACTGACCAGTGTGTTGATTTAATCCACAGGCATGTATGCCTTTTGGCCTGCACAGACAATTCCCCGAGAACAACCTGCAGATGATGGTGCAGTCGGGAGCCAAAGGGTCAACCGTGAACACGATGCAGGTATGAACAAAAGTGGCTTAGCCAGTTTGCCAGAGGGGTGGGCTGATGTCAGGAGTTCAGCCTTCAGGTTCATTTCTACTTTTAAAACATCTTCAGGACTGGGCGGTGGTGGCATATACCTTTAATCGTAGCACTTGGGAGGCAGAGGCAGGCGGATTTCTGGGTTCAAGGCCAGCCTGGTCTACAGAGTGAGTTCCAGGACAGCCAGGGCTACACAGAGAAACCCTGACTCGAAAAACCAAAACAAAACAAAACAAAACAAAACAAAATCTTCAGTCCATATAAAATATAACTAAAAAGATTAAAGCCCTGAAGCATATAGTCGTCAGTGCAGGTGCTAACCACCGTCAGGGCTTAGAGCTGATAGAAATATGCAGGTAGGTTGCATACCATGTGAGATATATTAAAACAACAGGTATTGGACTGTGTATATATGCATGTTATATCTGCACATCGTCCATTTATGTAGAGTTTCAGTGTAAATCTTGATGTTGAAATAAGGAGATGCCTCAGACACTCAAGTGTTTGCTTCACAAGCCCAAGAACCTACGTTTAGGGCTCCAGAATCCACGCAAAAAGCCAGGCATGGCAGTTCATGTAGTCCCCTTAATGGGTGGGGGAGGCAGATCCTCAAAGGTCACTGGTCAGCCATGCTAACTAAATTGATGAGTTTTAGGTTAAGTCAAAGACCCAGTTTCAATACATAAAGGTGAAGAGGGATTGAGGAGACACCCAGTGTCAACCACTGGCCTTCACAAATACACACATGAATTCACACCCACACACTACACACCGAATCTTACAGTGTTGCATGATCTACTGTTTTCATTTACATTGTAAGCATTGTTCTAAGGATCATTTACCTCTTGAGTCTCATTATTTTCCCAGAGTTTCTTGGTGCTATAGAGACATTTTCATAATCTTAGTGTCTGTTTTGATGTGGGTTTTTGTTTGTTTGCTTTCAATCCTTGGGGGCCTCTTAGTGGGGACGTGCCATCCTTTGGTGAGCGCCAAGACAGTGTGGCCTGCAAGGCTGAGCAGATGAGTGGTCTGACTTCGCTCTGGCTCTGGGGTTATTTTCCCCTCTGGACTCCATATCCCCATTGTAACCTTTTCTTAGAGTTTTTATTGTTGCGATTAACACTGTGAGCAAAAGCAGCATGACTAAGGGAACTCAGGACAGAAACTCAAGGCAGAACCTGGAGCAGAAGCCGTAGAGGAACATTACTTACTAACTTGCCCTAGTGGTTTGCTCAGCCTTCCTTTTTATATGGCTCAGGACCACCTGCCCAGGGGTAGCACTGCTCCCAGTAAGCTGGCCCACCCATATTAATCATTAACAAATAAAATACACTACAGGCCTATTTACTTCTAGGCAACCTGATACAAACATTCTCTCAATTGAGGTTCTTCTTCCCAGGTAATTCTAGCTTATGTAAAGTTATCCAAAAACAAACAAAAAACCCAAGCAGGACAAACTTCAAGGCACTCCCAAGTATAACACAGTGATTCTAAGTCACGGTTTCTTTTCTAGGCATTGCTTTTCCTCAAGTGGGAGAGGAAAAAAGCCAGAGCCAACTCTTTCTTGGAATGTTCTTTTTTGGTTTGTTTAAGCATATAAGTTGGCCTTCAGGTGTAACATCATTTCCAAATGCTTTCCTTGAAGGAAAGCTGGAAGTCTTGTTTAGACAAAGTGTCACTCGGCACTCAAGCCTTGTGTGCCCTTTCTGTTTTGTTTCTCCAGATCTCTTGCCTGCTGGGCCAAATTGAGTTGGAAGGTCGGAGACCCCCACTGATGGCGTCTGGCAAGTCCCTGCCCTGCTTCGAGCCTTACGAGTTCACCCCTAGGGCTGGTGGCTTTGTCACTGGAAGGTTCCTTACCGGTATCAGGCCTCCTGTATGTGTATTATTGGTATTTACCCTCAGTTCTATGCCTAGTAATGGTGACTTGTGGCCTCATTAGTAATAGCACAAGAACAACCAAGTGGTAAATGTTAAAGGCATACCCGCCAGACCACATGGAGATCCCCACTGTTATACTAGGGCCAGCAAAGTGCTAGTAGGCTTGTGATGGTGTTAGTGGTAAAATGAAAGGATCTCGTGCTATAATCCCAGGACTTGCTCAAGGGAGAATTGTCATGTCTGAGTCTAGCTAAAGCTGCATAGCAAGTCCTCACATCTTAAAAAAAAAAAAAAAAAAAAAAAAAAAAAACCATGAGAAGACAAGATAGGTCTTGTTTATAACATAGCCTCTCTAAGCCAGTTCTTAGCTGCTTCAGAAGCAGCCAAGTATCAGTCGCCAAGGATCGTGGTAGAGATTGATTTCATGAAGTCCCCATTTCCTGTTTGCTCCCCTCACTCCATAATAGTGGGACATCTGTAGCAGATGTATAGTTTCACTTCAGCACATACAGTTTTCCCCTAAGGAAATCCCCTTTCAGATGTCAGTCCCTTGGTTTCATGGTGTTATGCACATGCTGCACGTGGTATTGTGAGAGGATGCCAGGTCTAGAGTGAGCAGTTGTAAGGCTGCTGATGCTCTAGAGACCCCACCACTGGCCCCACACAAGCATTTCCAGGATCATCCACAGCCTATAGGCAAGAGATACTAGTGGGTTGATATAGAATGTTTCAAACTCTGACCCACACCTTTTAGTGTATCAAAAAATCATTGAGCTGGGCATGTGACCTGCCATATAGCTCATGACTGTAACCCCAATTAGTCAGGAGCCTGAGGCAGGAGGATCACAAATTCAAGGCTAGCTTAGGCTACATATGAAGACTTTATCTTAAAACTAAACAGAGAAGTTTAGGGAGCACTTGAACTGCAAAATCCAGGTCTGGGATTTGCAGATCGATGGTGAACCCCAGCATTGCTTCTCATTGGCAGAGTGCATACGGTGTCCTGAGGATGCATGAGGGAGTGCATTTAGGGCTTCTGGCTCCTATTGCTTTTGATCCACGTGTCCCTCCACCTCAGGCAGGAAGAGTGCAATCCCAAGGCACCACAAGTCTTTAGAAGCCATTGGGGTTATGAAAGCCAGGATTCTAGGATCTAGGAAATGGACAGTCTGCATGGCTAGGAGAGAGGGCCTAGGGTGGCCCTGAGTGGCCCTCTAGGAAATGCATGGTACTCACTGCCACATTGGGCTCCCACTTTTCCCATAGGAGTTCTTCTTCCACTGCATGGCGGGGCGAGAAGGCCTGGTGGACACTGCTGTCAAAACCAGCCGTTCTGGCTATCTCCAAAGGTAAAAAAAAAAAAAAAAAAAAAAAAAAAAAAAGTGCCTGCAGACCTCTGCTAGGTGGATTGGTGAACCAGGGCCCTGCACCTTCTTATACATTCTTTAGATGATATAATCTCTTTTAAGAGTATTCCTACATTACTGGTAGAGCATGCCTTCAGAGGCTTCCACAGCAGGCCCGGTGTTCTCCAGGTTTTCTAAGTGTGCCTTACCTGTGGGCTGCATATGCCTCAAAATATCTAAACACAACCCAACACAAAATTGTGATCCTACATCAAAGACTACGGGATTCTTTTTGCATATATAAAGCTTGGTTACACAGTCCCTAGGGGTGAACTTTGTAAACAACAAAATAATGACCAGTTCCCAAAGGTTGGACATGCCTGGATGTCGGTGGTGAGTTTGTTCTTTGTCTGAGAGGTCAGCAACCTGGGATAAGTACAGAGCACTCTGCTTCCTGTCACCTGGGAGGTCATCAGCCAAGGCCTTTTCTTTCCTCTATGATTGCAAAAGAAACAGTCTTCTACCTAGCCTCACTGGGAAGGATCTGAGCTCAAAGAATGTATGCTAGTGGGAATAATGATAGGAAACCGAGGGGATGCAAACCCCAGGCCCTCCAGCTGCAGTGCTGAGCGCTGTGGGCAGGGTGTCAGGAGCCCAGTTCCTTCCCGACTTCCCCTTAAAGCTCAGCCCACCAGTTACTGCTTTGACATTTCTTCTGAGCTCAGACTTGCCAAGCCTGCATACCATGTTCTGGCCTCTTCCTTCTTGACTCCATGGCATTGGAGTAGAGAGGACAAGAGTTGAGGACACTCCTGAGTGATCTGTTGGTAAGAAGCCAGCCCATCTGTGGAGCTAGCAGTGCACAAGCAAGGTCAGGGAAGTAAGGCCAGCCCCCTTTCTTCCCAGGGGCCTGGGTTACCTGACTTTTGCATGAGCAGAGGTTAGACCTCCATTCCCCCTGAATTGTTCAAGAATACAAGTGTAGCATAAGAAAAGCTGGGAAGCACATGATGGGTGAACTCTGCATGGTAGGATCCAAGTGTGGGAACCCATAGAAAGAAGAGTATAGGAGGGTGTTAAGGTCTCTGGCTGACCAGAAGAGCAGCAGCCACCGGGGCAAAGCTCTGTACCTCACAGAATTCACCTGCCAGTGGGGAGCTCATGAAGGCTCAGACATGAGGAGGCACAGTACAGGCTGCAGGAAGCAGAGAAGGCACTCACTGAAGTTTTCAGGCCTGAGAGGCAGCACAGCACAGTTGATGGGAAGCAGAAGGAATACTGTAGCAGAGGGGATATGGCTGTCTGTGGTTTGATAGGAGGAGGTTCAAAGTAGATGTGTCAGCGGGCCATTAGAGGGAAGACCTGAAGCTTGGAGAAGCAGTCTAGAGACATGGACATGAGGGACAGCTGTTAGTCCCTCTAAGGCCAGCATAGCAGCGGGCCAAAGACTAACATCATCTCTACCAGGTGTGGTGAAAGGAGAGCTGGTGTTTGCCACCCGCTTGCCAGGTTCGGAGTCAAACATCATGAAAATGGTGGCTGAAACTGAGCTCTGCTTTTCCAGGTTGTGTCGGATGCTGTGGGACAGAAAACAGGATCTTAGGAAACTGCAATAGATATTGAGTTGTGAGCAAGACAGAAAGCAAAGAGAGGGTGAAGGAGCCAGCTGCCATAGAGGACTGAAGACGAAGGTCTTCAGATAGGGGCGTCATGTCAGCATTTAGTCCAATGCTGCCCCTTTGCTTGGCAGTCTCTACACTGGCAGTTTAAGAATTCTCCCTTCTCTTCCCTTCTTTGCCTGCTTATGATTCTAAGGATGCTGGCTTGTCCCTTAGAGCTCTGAGATGCAGCAGAGCAAAGGGGCAGGGAGCAGCCACATCAGCTGAGCTAAATGGGAGCCTGGCCTTGGAAGTGTGGCAACCAGACCAGAGGTTCTCTCTTGCTGGGAAACGGGAAGGAATTGTAGTCTCTGGATGTTGGATCCCAGAGCCTGGAGCACTGGAAGTGGTCCATCCTAGAGTCTCTCTTGGAACAGTAGTCTGCTTCTGTGCCCTCATAGTTGCCCTGGGAGGTGTTTTCCATGGGCACTGAGCAGGGAGTGTCCTTACAGGTGTATCATCAAGCACCTAGAGGGACTGGTCATCCAGTATGATCTGACAGTCCGTGATAGCGATGGCAGCGTGGTACAGTTCCTGTATGGAGAGGACGGCCTGGACATCCCCAAGACACAGTTCCTACAGCCCAAGCAGTTCCCTTTTCTCGCCAGCAATTATGAGGTAATGTCAGCCCCTTGGTGCCTGCGGGTATGACCATTGAGAAAAACCAGAAATTTTGTAAAGCCTCAACCAGTGTCCGAACGCATTTGATATTTTCAGAGCTCCTCCTTAGACTGTGACCACACAAGGTCATGGCAGCACATGAGTATCTGTGGAATAATAGCTGCCTTTGGGGAGAGGGGGTGCTGGGCCTTAAACCGAAACACATACATGTCTCTAACTTGTTTATTTCTTAATGCCAAGTAATGGCCATTGCCATGGACTGAACAGTTACCCTGTCTTCAGCTTGAGAAAGTGAAACCATCATGAGCTGTCCAGGACTTAGTTCTGATAGCAGGATTAAGGATCTCACTCCTGGCCGGGCCCTCATCTGACTTGCCTTACATGCACCTGTCCCAGTACCCTGGACATCTTTCCCTCTTCCTGTTCTTAATGAGCCGATCTCTCTCCTAACGGTGAAGGCTTTGTTCGCTGGGTGTTTGTTCCTCCCGTCAGGTGATCTGGGGACTCTTCTGCACCTTGGGTCACTTGAAGTCAGGTAATGTGGCCCATTTTTCATGCTGTCATCTTTGCCTGTGCGGTTTGTTTGTTTAGGTGATAATGAAATCCAAGCATCTTCATGAAGTTTTATCCAGAGCAGATCCCCAGAAAGTGCTCCGCCACGTCAAAGCCATTAAAAAATGGCATCGCAAGCATCCCAGTGCCCTGCTGAGAAAAGGCGCCTTCCTGAGTTTTTCCCAGAAGATCCAGGCAGCTGTGCAAGCCTTGAACCTAAAGGGCGAGACCCAGAATGGCCGCAGCCCAGAGACCCAGCAGGTAATGTGGGGAGGCTGTGTCCACGGTGCCTAGCATCCTCAGGCCTCTGATAGAGGAAGGATAAGAGTTGCTCCCTAGTAGAGTGTGACATCAGTCCAGATGCCAGCGGTAGCCATGCGAGACTACGACTAGGAGACTCGTTAAACGTATGAGTAGTAGGGCTTGAAGGAGTCACTAGGGCTTTGATGGGCAGGAAAGATCAGAGAGACCAGTCACCAGAAGTGGAAAGGGCATCAGTGAGCAGAGCTCTGGATCTCTAGCCTGGTAGAGAGAAAACCTGGGTTTAGGAGAGAAGTGCTAATAGCATCTAGTAGTCACCTCACTGACTGGGACAGGTCTTTGCCTCTTATCATACCATGGTCATGAACACCACCCATTTGACTCCAGAGGAATCTTAATTGGACAGTAAATAATCATGTCATGCCCCTCCTATGCTTTGGACAGGCCAAGGAGAACTGCCCAAAGCATCCTGGTCAGCACCATGCCACGGGACAGACTGTTCCCCGTTTTAAGTGTTGAGCTGGTTCTTATGCCACCACAGCCGGGTTCCTGCCTTTTGCTTCCCCTGCTCTCCTCCAGAGCCAGTCCTTTGAGTCTTGTGCCTGGAGTTAGAGACTCCTGTCCTGATGCCTTCCCACCTAGCTAAGACACAGCTTGCTGTCTGTTCAGATGTTACAGATGTGGTATGAATTGGATGAGCAGAGCCGGCGAAAATACCAGAAGAGGGCCGCCCCATGTCCCGACCCTAGCCTTTCTGTGTGGCGCCCAGACATCTACTTTGCATCTGTGTCTGAAACATTTGAAAAAAAGATTGATGACTACAGTCAGGAATGGGCAGCTCAAGCAGAGAAGAGTTACAAGAAATCAGAGCTTTCCCTCGACAGGTGAGGACATTGAGCTGTGACATGGTGTGTGAGCCTCCAGTCCATGCCAGAAGAGGAAGGCAGCCTTTACCTGCATCCCAGAAGGTCTGCTTTGCCTTCAAAAGCATATAGAAGAACTTACATAGACATTTAGCTCTCTGGCTTCATCCACGTGTGTGCTGCCCTCACACTCAGTTGTTCATACACATCCCAGTTTGTTAAGTGAGCCCCCGCCATGTAAGATAATGGTTGTTGCTAATGGGCCAGCCATCTGGAAAGGATGGTTAGTACATTACAGAATTATGCGGTGCAGACACTGCCTAATACGGATGTGATCTACACATGCAGATGCACTCCCCTACCTCTGACTGCTTGGTAAACCTGAGCCTATTTCCAGCTGGTACAGTGGAAGTGTAAGCCAAACTTCTCTTGCCAGCAGGGGAAGGGATGTGGATGGTCCCAAAATAACCACTGCTCGGGGACCTTTGTCACTGGCCTGGCAAGGGCGTATGATGTTCTTCTGGCAAACAAGGAACCAGCTAGGGCTTTGTGTTCCTGGTTTCTAGTGTAGTGGGTAGTCTAATACTTGCTCCTGATTCCTGCTGTCATTCTCTACGTCTCCAGCCTGAGAACCTTACTGCAGCTAAAGTGGCAGCGCTCACTATGTGACCCAGGAGAGGCTGTTGGCCTCCTGGCCGCCCAGAGCATCGGAGAGCCCTCCACACAGATGACACTGAACACCTTCCACTTTGCAGGCAGAGGCGAGATGAATGTCACCCTGGGCATTCCAAGGTATGAGGGCGCAAGGAAGCAGGCTGCAGCTGTGCAGCTTGCTCTAGTACTCCTGGGAAAGGAGTCACAAGAGGGACAAGGAGTGGGGCTAGTGAGCGAGAGATTGTTTCTTGAGCCTATTTGGAGCCAGACTGGTTTCTGCGGCTAGATCTTTCAGGGTTTCTGTGGATCCCTTTGCCACTCCCTCTATCAGTTCACAGGTATTTACCTGTGAAACCTCACACACAAGAGCATGGTTCATTCCAACACAGTGCTACCTGGTTGCCCAACTCCAGGAGTGTCATTCTTGTGGCTGTGACCCTTAAGGTACATAATCTATACACTGCAGTGTGGCCATTGCTGGGGAAGCGGAAAACATGGACCCACGCTGCTGGTATTCCTCCATGCACATTCCTCTCTCTGGCAGATCGATGCTGGATAGCTTCCCCCACCTCTCAACGTGAGGGTCCTCTCCCATGACTGCAGGAGGCTGAGCACACTAGGCTGCTCTTAGGGTGGCTGGCAGGGCTCAGTAAGAGTGCTGAAGGCTTCTTCTAGTTCACTCTGTCCTCTGGCTCTCATTTGGTAAGCTTTCTGTAAGTGCCTGCTGACTGCAGGGAATGGTGAAAGGACTCGAGCTTTAGCTGTAACTGCACTCAAGGAGCCAGTCCTGCAGGAAACCTAGCAGGACCAGAGTTGTGACTGATAGGACATACTCCTCTGTCATATCCCAAGCACTGCCATCTTTAAGAGGTTTCAGGTGAACAAGAAAATCTGCCTACCTCTCATCAGATGTATCCTGATTCTTTGTCAGATTGAGGGAGATTCTCATGGTGGCCAGTGCCAACATCAAAACGCCCATGATGAGCGTGCCTGTGTTCAACACCAAGAAAGCCTTGAAGAGAGTGAAGAGTCTGAAGAAGCGGCTCACCAGGGTGTGCCTGGGGGAGGTAACTGTCTCTCAGCCTGATTACACACTGAGTGGAGACCTGATCCTGCCTCCTCCTACCACAACAGAGCAGTCTGCCGGCATCTTAGTTCCACTCCCACCAGGAGACAGACACCGTCTCTGCCAGGTGCTAGATAGGATTAGATCAAGAAGCTTTTAAGATAATTGTTAGTTCCATCACATTTGCCTGGAGAATGCAGTAAGAATGCTTCCTGGGTTAACTTAGCAAACTGCAGGGCTGTTCACTTGAGCGTACCCCAAGGATCCGCGCAGGCAGAGCTTACTTTGCAGTTTGGGGCTGTAGCCCCTCAGACTTTTGGCATCTTGAGATCCAGTTGCAGTACACAATCATCCGGGGGCTGAGCAAGTCGGAATCTCTGTGTTCATCTGGTTCTAGGTATTGCAGAAAGTTGACATCCAGGAGTCCTTCTGTATGGGAGAAAAACAGAATAAATTCCGGGTGTATGAGCTCCGGTTTCAATTCCTGCCACATGCATATTACCAGCAGGAGAAGTGCCTGAGACCCGAGGACATCTTGCACTTCATGGAAACCAGGTCAGGACTCAGCTGTGTTTGTCTTTGACTTTGAGCCATGGAGCACTCCTGGCATGAACCCACAAAAGAAGTGTTTCAGAGGATAGTAGGCCCCACCACCTAATATGGACCCCTCACCCCAGTCTGGCCTGTTAAGTTGTGACCCTCCTTAGATAGCCATTTATTATTGCCTCAGTTTGTCTTGGATTGACGAGTCCTCTCCTGCTTATGGTATTAAGCAGGAGAGCAGGGAACCTGTACAGCAAGACCTGTACGTGAAGCAAGAGGAGTCTCATCAGTGGTGCTTCTGTGGTTCAGACCAGCACACGGCAGAAAGCGGGATTCTGGGATTTCAGCCTATAATGTGGTTCCTCGTTCACATCTTGTCAGCTGACAGGGAGCTAATGGCATGCCGTTTCCAAAACCACTTTATAAATGGATACTCACTGTAGGAATTCTGGTTTCTATCTGCTAGGGAGAATGAACTTCCTTTTTCTCTCAAGTTCAGGTTACTGATGGACATTTGAAAGCATGGGCCATAATGGTGAGGGTACAAGATCAGAAGCGTGGGAAGATTCACCAAAGCACTTGATTTGCCCAGTGGTGGTGAAGCAGAGTGGGAGGACACTGACAGAGTGTGGAATCATTTTGGGGGGGTTGGCTCTCATGTGCAAGAATGTGGACCAGAGCGCCCGTATCTAATGATTTCAAAAAAGAAAGGCTCGCCTGCTGTCTTGTTACATGCTTTTGCTTTGAGTGAGAAGAAGAGGAGAGAAAGTCAGTCTCCTAGCATTCAAGTATTAGCAACTAGTAAGTGTACATTTAATACAGTTAAGCAAAAAGTGGTACCATCATTGACAGGATTTGGCCGTATGCCCCTGACCACTGCCTTTATGTAGACAGGATCCCGGGTCTCCCCAGAGCTGCTAACTTGTAGAGAACTAGGACAGTAAGATGGCTCAGTGGTTAAAGGCAGTGTCACTAGCCCTGACATTTGACCCCTAGGACCCCATATAGTGGAAGGAGAGCACTGACTCTCATAAGTTGTCTGTCCTCCGAGCTCTGTATGCTCACTGGCATGCCCACACACAGATGCAGAGAACCAGTGTGGGGAGGGGAGGGCAGAGAAAGAAGTCCTGCTTCAGCCGTCACTCCTGTGCTGTGCTTATATCAGTGCCTCCATGTATCTATGCCCAGCACATGCTTTGTTCCTTTGTGTGCTCTGGGACACTGGGCAGAGTGACAGGAGCACAGAACAGGCTCCAGCCTGCCAGCTTGTTAATTAACAGGGAGACGATCAGGACTCCCACGGATAGTGGGTGTTTGTGCCGGCCTGGAAGTTTTCTTCTGAGAAGGGGGACTCAGAGCCCAGGGGCCTGTTGAGGGTGATTGAGAGGAGGCAGAGTTGACGGCTTACCCCATCTCTCTTCGCCCTGGAAGCTTCAGCTGCTAAGCAGGAAGGAAACCATGAGGGGACATGTCATCTGGGCATAGAGGTCTGCCTACCTTGTGGAAGTGAAAATAATAAGTCACTTTAAAAGGAAAGAGTTTTATTTGTGTTATTATAATTATGGGTATCTGTGTATAGGTATGTGTGTGCTGTGTGCAGGTGTCCATAGAGGCCAGAGGTGTCAGGTCTCCCTGGTGGTGGAGTTGTAGGCAGTTGTGAACCACCCAGCATAGGTTATGGGACCCAGATTCGCTCGGGTCTTTAAAGAGCAGCAAGGCCTCCTGACCACTGAGCCATCTCGCCAGCCTCTGAACCACTTCTTTGTTTGTTTCTTGTTACAAGTTGACAAACCTGGTTTGTTCCCCACAGGGTAGTACTTTTTCAGCTCCTGGGTGTCTTTTGTTTGTACGCTTGAAAAGCTGTGATAAACAGGGCATGTGCCTTTGGGCAGCAGTAGTCTCAGTGGGTCCATAGCAGGCCTCCAAGGTAAAGACAAAAGTAGGAGCCGCCTGTACTGCGGCCTGTACTACTACAGCTGCAGTTTAGAGTTCTTTGTCAGAGTAGGCCGTGAGTGACTCAAGTGCATTAAGGCCTTATAGCTCACCGGAAACGGAAGGGGGCATGAGAGCCACCCTCCCCTGCAGCTGTTCCTTCCTTCTTCCCTTCTCCTGTCTCTGCCACCCTTTTCCTTTCCTTTCCCCTCCTCATCTGAGATTATGAGGGTTTTTTCCTTTTGTTTTGTTTTTAACAAATAATGGGAGGAAAAGGGAACAAAAACAGAGATGTTCCTTGGTGGTGACACATAAGCACAAATGGTCCCAGATGTCTCTGCTGGCATCTATCGCTTTGAGTATCTGTGTGGCTAACCTGGAAGAGCAGGCCAGAGTTATGGTAAAGTGGGAAGAGCACTGAGCTGAGTCAAGGACTGTAGCTTCCGGCCCCTGTCCCAATCATGGACTTAACCCACTGGCCCCTCTGCAGCCAGAGCATCTGAGCAGAATCGACTCTTGAAGCAGCAGGTGCTGGGGATGCGACAGGCACTTTGGGAGCATCGAAGGGTCCTGTTCCCAGGTTGTTTGTGTGGGGTGGACTGTTCCCCTGTCATACGCCTCTACCGTTCTTTTCATTTGCCACACTGGCAGGTAGCACGACCTTCACAGAACATTGACTGAGGGCCATCACTCTCCTTGCTCTTGGCTCAATTACAGAAGAGCACATTGGCTGCCCCTGCAGGAACACACTGCTGTCCGCCATCCTCCAGCTTCCTGCTGCTCCACCTTCACCCTTGTTCTCCTTAGCTCTGGACTCCAACAGATGCAGGCAGTTTAGAGAGGAGCCCTAGAGGGAGGGCGTTTTAGAGGAGTTCTGTCTCCCCTCAGCCTAGCCTTGGGGGTGTCAGTAAGACTGGGGATATTGCTGAGAGTGGGAGCAGATGGACCATTGTGAATGCTGGGCAAGGAGCCTCGGAGCTGGAGTGTCCATATTGAGACAGGGCAGAGGTACCTGAAGACAGAGCACTAACCCTGTCCTCTGGAGGAAGCACCCTGTTCTGCCTTATTCCAGCTCCTCTGTGGTGCCCTTGGTAAGGGATCCTTAGAACATAGCGATCAAGGCTCTCACCCTTCTCCAGTGTCTACTCTTTCCACTTGAACTGTGTCTTTCCAGAGTCCTGTCCTGCCTCCCCTCTTCTGACTCTCCTGCCCCCACCCCTCAGCACCTGGTGAGCAAGCTTGTCTCTGTATTAGTGGGTCTCAAATAAACTGTGCACTCTTTGAAAAACTGCACAACCGTTGGCTGGAGAGTTGGCAGAGTACAGGGAATTTGGCACCCTCTTGTGGACTCCATGGGTACCAGGCATATATGTGGTACACATACATGCATGCAGGCAGACACTCAACACATAAAATAAGTACATCTTTAAAAACACAGAGGAAGGATGGCATTCTCTGTTTTAATGACAGAGTAAAACGCTCAGCTCGCTGCCTCTCAGATAGAGGCTCCATGCTTCTTTCAGGGCTGGAGCCTGTCTTTATCATTCTCTCGCCTACAGGACTAGTGTAGGTTAGGCACAGGGTAGAACTCAGAACACAGGCTGGATGAATACAGGGCTTAGGGTGAGTAAGGCCTTAGACTTGGAGAGTTAACTCAGTCCACTTTGGGATGCTCTAAGTGCCTAACAAAGGAGCGAGAGGTTATTTTTAAAAAAAAAAAAAAAGGTGGGGATGGGCCAGGCTGAAATCCAAGGAACCCTTAAAATGTATGTGTCTGGGGGGAGGGGGGTTGACTTGGGAGAAGAAGAAAGGGACCCATGAGTTCTTCAGATAGATTTGGTTCTAACCTGTTGGTGAGCCCATTGCCACAAAGTCTGTTGCATTGCCCTTTGAAGTCCCGGCACACTTTAACGTCTTCTCTTGTTCGTTCAGTTGTTGGGGCTCCCATATATGAGGGTACGGATTCCTCTGACCCAGCCAAATCTACTTTCTTGAGATAGTAGATTCTTGCAGATGTCTGGGAGGGGGTGGGCTGTCCTAGGCTGCGTTCCCATCTCTTACAGTTGGTTCTGCTGTCCTGATTGGATGACAAGCACAGCGGCACCAATATCCGTCGTTTACCAAATACAAGCTCTACCAAGCCTCAAGGAAAGTACATGATGGCTAAAACTCACTTGCACCCTACGTACTAAAACCCACATTCTCAAGACAAGTTAAAAAGTGCAAGAAGCTGTCTGTCACAGTCAGAGGCACGTTAGTTTAGGAGTGACAGAGTATATCCAGATGAGGCAGGCTGGAGTATGGGACTGGTGTTCTTTCTGATTCAGCAAGTAGAGGTGGGTAGGAGAGACTGGCCTCAGTCCTTTGTGCTGGCTCCCGTCAAATCCTTTGGCATCAAGAGGGCCAGACACCCTTACCCTGATGGGGCTGGATGGCTTTCTTCTCATACAGATTCTTTAAGCTGCTAATGGAAGCTATCAAAAAGAAGAATAACAAAGCATCAGCCTTCAGAAGTGTGAACACTAGGAGAGCTACGCAGAAGGACCTCCATGACACTGAGGACTCGGGGAAAAATCGGGTAAGCAAATGCCAGGGACCCTGTGAAGTGCACAGGACTGATCTTAAGGCTGAGAGACTTAGGAGGGTCCCATAGGGGCTTCTCTGGGAGAGGTTTTATGACAGCTCTACAAGACTCTGCATGGTGCTAGCTCGTCTTTCCACGTACCTCAGCATTTATCTGCTGCTCTCACCCGGTAAGCTTACTACTCCAAGGTATGCTGGGCCAGGCCAGCAAGGCTGCCAGCAATATGGTGTGCTCAGCTCAGGACCAGACCTGTCTCTGTAAGAAGTTTCCATCCTAAAGAGGGTGCACTGAGCCTTTGAAAGTTCTTAGTCTCCTTTCAGTTCTCTCTGCATTTAACTTCCCCCAAAGTACCAAGGCACTGATTAGAGAAGTGATTTAAAGCAGAGAAGTGAGCCTCAGTGAAAAAAGGGGAGAAAAAATATTGATAGCAAAGCAGGAGAGGAAGAAGTGGGCCAGATGAGGAGCAGTGTGGGAAGTCCCTAAGTCCAGGGACCAGAGTACTCCTAGGGCTGCAAGCAGAGGCCCGTGCTGATGCAGTGAGCCTGCTCAGGTGGCTTGTCACATTGACTGGGGATGCCCTGCCTGGCTCTGTGTCACCTGTCTCAGGGCCTAGATCAGAGACAGTCCTAGGTTCCTCTGGCCCTGTGGCTTTGCCATTTCAGTAACTCAAGCATAGATCGACACGACTGTGTTCAACTGTTTCTTGACTTCTCCAGAAAGAGGCAAAGAAACTAGGAACCAAAGTCAGGAAGGAAAAAGACAGCTTTCTCCCTCCCACCCACAATGTTGGAGTAATATTTATATCATGTAAGGACTGTGGGCAGCCTTCTACCATTAAACTGCATCACTAACCTCTTTAACCAAAATATTATGGTGTACAAGAGAGGGTAATGACGTATATGTGACATGAACACAGAAGGAGGGACTGTGGTAAGCCATTAGGACCTAAGGAATGAGCTAGGGGGGAGGACAGAGGGCAGCTAGGTGAAGTGTACACTGAGAGACGGACGCAGACGCCACCGCAAACCCACTGCTATGTATGGTACCTAGAGGGAAGCAGGTTGGAAAACCCAAGGCTAGGTGAGCAGACTGGGTAGAAGGGCTGGGTTAGAGACTGAGTGGGTAGAGGACAGCTGGTGGAAAGGTAAGTAGATGAACAGTCAGAAGGTGGCTACATCATTAGGTAACAGGGCCATTGGGTGGGCAGACAGATTCACTGACCACTGGATATTGTAGAACTAATCATATTTCTCCTTGACCTCAAACCCCAGAGAGAGGAAGACAGGGATGAGGAAGAGGAGGGGAACATTGTGGATGCTGAAGCTGAGGAGGGGGATGCAGATGCTTCTGACACCAGACGCAAGGAGAAACAAGAAGAGGAGGTGAGGAGTACTCGTGCAGTGCAGGGCTATGCTCATACATAAGGAATTCCCCCGACCCTGCCACTCTGTCACACTGGGAACCCACTAGAAATCTGAAGGAAGACCTGTCTGTCCAGCATAGCTCTTGATTAAGCAGACAGGATTTTACTTAGACTCTGGCTAACCCTGAATATGAGAGTCAGACTCAAAGACCCAGAGAAGACTGACAAGAAGTTAGTGTCTGCTGTTTGTCCCATGAGAATATGATCTCTCTCACTGTCTTCAAACCTATCCCAAGTGTCATAAGAGAAGATTAGAGAGGCTGGAGGGATTCCCAGGTAAGTGGGTGGGCCAGGGAAGCTGTGTAGCAAGTGAGCTGCCTCTGAGGGGACATTAGGACTGAGGAGTGGTGACTCGGAGGAAAGGCAAAGGAAGGTAGATGGAGGGAGGTGGCCAGGGCAGAGCAGAAAAGCTAGTAGTGCGGGCCAGCGAGGCCTGGGGTTGTTGATGGGTGACATCCAGGTGACTGGGATCTGCACTGACTGCCTGCATCTCCTGTCCTGTCAGGTTGACTATGAGAGTGAGGAAGAAGGGGAGGAGGAAGAGGAGGATGTACAAGAAGAAGGGAACATCAAAGGGGAAGGTGCCCACCAGGGCCATGAGCCAGATGAGGAAGAAGGTTCAGGCCTCGAGGAGCAATCATCCCAGGACCCTCCCCGCCGCCACTCCAGGCCTCAGGGAGCTGAGGCCATGGAACGCCGGATCCAGGCTGTACGAGAGTCCCACTCGTTCATTGAGGACTACCAGTATGACACAGAGGAGAGCCTGTGGTGCCAGGTCAGTGTCTGTGCAGCTGGGCTAGGGGCTTATGTCTAGCCTGACCCTCAAGTAGAAGCTTACTGCTTAACCCACAAGATGTTCTTCCTGCATGAATCTCTCCTGGAGAACCTCTGTCTTCTTTTTTTGATATTTTATCTGTATGGGTGTCTTGCCTGTGAGTATGGCCACACACCATGTGCAATCCCCTTGGAGGCCAGAAAAGAGCATTCCTTGGATATGGAGTTACAGATGGTTGTAAGCCACCATGTGGGTCCTGGGAATTAAACCCAGGTCCTCTGGAAGAGCGGCCAGTATTATCAACCACGTTTCTCTAGCACCCCTGAAGAGTCTCATAATGACTGGTGACCCTGTGCTCTAAAACACAGCCTTACCCGTTCCACTTTCCAACCCATAGTGCTCAGAAGTAGTGCATATGTGAGTCTCAACTGCAGGCCTAGCAGATAAGACCTTCCAAATTTAATGTAAGCACAGACATGTCACCATACATTACAGGCATAGCAGCTTCCTTTCTTCCTGCCCGGAGACAATAACCCATCATTTCAGCTTGCTCCAAAATGTCCCCTGTACCCCATTCTGAGAATTTCATGGTTCCTTTGAGGCCTGGGTGTTTCAATGTTTTGGTGTCGGCATAGAATACTCCTCTCTTTAATTAAACTCCATGGTTCCCAAGCTTAGATAACAAAACTTGCTGGTGGGACCTGAAGCCTAAACCAACAGGCACTGTGTTGTGGCCACTGAGAGGACAGGCAGTGGAGTGGACTGGACATCTGTCAACTGTTCCCACCTTGAATATGGGCCATTTAAACCACTCAGCATGCAGTCCACCTGCCCACTTCTGTAGCAGGACCCATCTCCCCTGCCAGGAGAATATTAAGTGGGCTTTGAAGGCTACTTGAAGTAGACCTGCAGGCCCTAGCCCTGTTCACGGAGCTGGGGGAGGGGGGCTTGGGGACGTTGGAGAGCTGTCTTCCTTGGCCCAGCGCTCTTTCTCCCATAGGTGACTGTGAAACTCCCATTGATGAAGATTAATTTTGACATGAGCTCCTTGGTTGTGTCCTTGGCCCACAATGCCATTGTCTATACAACCAAGGGCATCACTCGGTGCCTCCTGAACGAAACGACCAACAGTAAGAATGAGAAGGAGCTCATGCTGAACACGGAGGGAATCAACCTCCCCGAGCTGTTCAAGTACTCCGAGGTTTGTGACCCCTGCAGGCTGCTGGCTGGGCTGGGACAAATCCTTGCCCGGACCTCACGTTCTTTGGGGAACCAGGCTGTGGGAGTTGAAGTCGAGGTCAACTGGCTCTGGACCCTGCCGAGCTACATGAATCCCTTAATTGAGTGTGCCCTCAGCTGTGACCCAAGGACTCCCACATTGCCTGTTAGGTTTGCAGGATAGAAACCTGCTCAACATTAGCCAGGGCTTTCTCAGCATCATTTTAGAACCCTCTTTATATTGTTTTGTTTTCTCTTGGAGGAGCTCTCAGAGTAGGGTATAAGAAGCAGTGCACTGCATCTGTGGCCCGAGTGTTGCTCACTCTGTGGTAAAGGTAGCTGCGTGAAGCTGAAGGAGGCCCCGTGCTCCCATCCCATCGTTCATTAGAACTTTTCTCTGAGACGCTTTCACCCCAGGACATGAGAGTTTCTCCTACACTAAGGAGCTTAGCTGCTCTGGCCCTGTGTGCCCTCACCCACACTCCACTGTCCAAGATCCCGTGCCGCTTCTGCCTCACCAGCGGGGCTCTAGAGCTTTTACCAAGAGCTTGTCCAGGGGAGGGACCTCCTGAGTATGTGGATGTGGCTTGACTTATTCACTTGTGGTTTGTTTCAAGTGCTCAGTCAGGCAGCCTGTCTCTGTCTCCTGCGAACTGTGACTAATGCTGGAGTAGAGACACCAAGAGCCTCTATGGCTCAGTTGGAGTCTCAGGCCTCTAGAGAGGCCAACTAAATTGTGGGATCCAACCTGTTCCTGCCCTGTGCACCCTGGAGAGGTGTTCGAGGGTCTCTGCTGAGGAAATTCTCTTCACCTCCCAAGCGTCCATCCCAGTGAACTGATCTCTGTTACAAGAATAATAATGACCAAAAAAGACCTGTTTCTTGCTTAATGTTGAGTGTGTCTTAGGTTGTCTCTTTACACTGATCACAAAAAGCAAGACAGTCTAGGGCCCTGACTGGTGTGTGGCAACTCTCCTGCCCGAAGCTGTCCTGCCTCATCCCTGCTGCCTCTACACACTCGGCACCAGCTGCCCACAGCCACTGGGCACAAGGCGAGAGAGAATATTGGGGGACATGGGCACACAGGACAAAGCTGGCAATGGGGCACTTAAGTCGCTCCCTTCTTCCCTTGCCCAGATACTGGACCTGCGCCGCCTCTACTCCAACGACATCCACGCCATGGCCAATACTTACGGCATCGAGGCTGCGCTGCGGGTGATAGAGAAAGAGATTAAGGATGTGTTTGCTGTATATGGTAAGCAGAAATGACAGCAAGCCTGGCCAAGTTGGAGTGCCCGATGGCCAGGGCAAAGAGAACTGAGGTGGTCAGCCCTGCATTTTGGTGGGAACGGAGGCGTGGTTGCTGAGTGTACACGGACTGTAGTCATTTGAGAGTCCCCATGAGGGAGTGTGGAAGATGGTGGCTTTGACTCCTGAAGTAGTTTCTCAGCTACTGGTGCCTTTGTGAAGTTCATGATGGATGTCTTTGGCCCTTCAAGGGTCTAGATCCCAGGTATAAACAGGACACTTAGGCAGAGTCTCATTTCCTGTGCTGCTAGGTGGACACGATGAGCAGGATGAAGGGGTCAGGGCAGTCCCTGGGCCAGGTGTAGAGCTGTCGTGGCTGGATGAGGAGGTGGAGGAGCTGAGAGAGATGTCAGGGTCTCACTGCAGCCTGCCTTGTGTCAGGCTCTGCTTCCTCAGCTTCTCTTGTCTCTGTTTAACCTTCCTAATGTCCTGCCCCTGTGACAGGCATTGCAGTTGATCCTCGCCATCTCTCCCTGGTGGCTGATTACATGTGTTTTGAGGGTGTTTATAAGCCGCTCAATCGCTTCGGGATCCAGTCAAGCTCCTCCCCTTTGCAGCAGATGACATTTGAAACCAGCTTCCAGTTTCTGAAACAGGCCACCATGATGGGTGAGTGTGGGCAGTGACTTGGGCCCTCCCTCGGCAGATGGGCTTGTCTCATCCCTTGCATGCACTGGGATCTTGGAATCGGAAGTGGAAAGGCAGCAGACAGTCAAGGTCTGCATGCAGATGGGATAAAGAGAGAGCTCCTTTTCCAAACTTAAGCACAGTGCCATAGCATGCGTCCACGGAGGGGGCGGGGGTGTTATCGCCACCGTACAACCTCAGCATTTAGCCCTCAGTCCCCTCACACCTCCCTCAGACCCCTGACACAAGCTCTTTCTGTCTTTCATAGGATCCCATGATGAACTGAAGTCACCTTCTGCCTGCCTCGTGGTGGGAAAGGTCGTCAAAGGCGGGACAGGCCTGTTTGAGCTCAAGCAGCCCCTAAGATAGCAGCATTGTCTGCCCAGCCTGGCAGACCTGGAGGTGGACACAGCTGACAGTGCAGGGTGACATAGCAAAGCAGTGACCTTGGGCTCCAGAAAGCAGGTTGCCGGAGCTAGGCCACCGTCACTCAGAAAAGGCTCCTCCTACCGAGCCTTTCTCATCTCAGGATCAGGAACAGGCTATTGCTTGACTTGTACTCCAGGAGGCCACAGCCAAGATCCTAACGAGACCCAGGACTACACAGTGGGAAGATCACTGTGAGCCATGTTTGCTGTTGGGAATCCCAGGTGCCACCATTACTATGCATATCTACTGGCTAAGGAAACATTCCTAGGGGTTCCTGAAGATCCAGAAAGGGCATGAAATCTGCTTCATGTACCTGTCCCTTCCCACTGCAGCCACCAAAGGAGAGTCCTCAAAGAGGCTCCACCCAGGGCACAAGGTCCCTGCCATACCGCCATTGCTGTATGGCTGCATACACCAGACCACACTGCCCCCACAGCCAAGACATCTCTCTGGGACCGCAACAGCTCTTTACCTCACAGAAAGCCCAAAGTTTCCCGCTGGGGCTATGCAGCAAGGCCACGTAGCTTGACCTTCCCGCCTCTGCACTCAGCTTGGTGTCAGAGCCCATAGTCACCCCCAGGCCCTGCACTGTTGCGGTCTGTGAGCCATGCAGTGAGGTTCCCTGACTGCACAGAAACGGCAGGGGCTTTATACAGCCAGGCCGTTTCTATTTTTGTCCACTGTTATTTCAACATGAGCTGAGTAATAAACATGGCTGGAACTGGGTGTTAGAAGATAATCAAGACTTAAACTGTGAATCTTTCCCTTCATTTATGGTTTCTGCATCTGGTAATTGGGATTTTCTTGGCACAGATTGCTTTTATCTGGCAGTGTAGGGGCAGATCTTGTGCCCCACCCCCCCACCACAACTCCCAGTCTTCACCTCTGAACCCTACCCATGGCCAGAAGCACAGAACAGAAGGCTGTGGGAAGAATTTGTGTCACCTTAGTGGGGTAAGAAGGCTGCAGTGACCTCAGGAATGGGCTGAGCTAAAGGTCACCTTGCCAGAAGAGATTTTGCAGTCTCCTCCAGGCTCGTGATGGGACGGACCTATCCTGTGTATACTCAAGAAAGCCAACACCTCAAAACAGACTGCAGGACATGGCACAGAGGACTGGCATAGCCTCTAAGGGAAGCAGACAGAAGGGGTTCCAGAGAATCCCCCGAGGTCGAAGCCTGCAGGATAGATAGCACATTGATTCATTCTTCGGGTGAAAAGGCAGGTTGATTTCTCACTTTCTCCTTTAACTCGAGTGGAGAGGGGATTCTTGTAGGAACTGTCAAGATAATCTGTGGCGTCCAGAGAATAGATGAGTGTGTAACTTCCTGCAGTCAACCTCTCCTGGAGCTGAAGAGCATAGAGCAAACCCTGAATGGAAACTGGCCACATTTATACCAGACCTCTGACCCGTCCTGGAGCCTGGAGTGGTGGCATCCTTCCTCCACCTACCCACCCAGCTGTTTCACATTTAGCTTGGGTCTACTGTGCCTGTTTTGAAATAGCTTCAAAGAAAGAACATTTGCAGTCCTGAGAATATTCCCCAGACTACTGCCATAACCTGTCAGGGAGACCAACCTCAAAGGATTCTGAACAGAGAAACACCAAAGCAAGCGAATAATCCTGTAAAAATAGCCCAGCAAGGAGGAAGTGAGCAGGCTCTGGATCAGAAAAAAATAAGTATGCTCTTTTGTACTTATCTGCTGGGGTGAAGTCCTAATGTCCCTCCACCCCCACCCCCCCACGTCAGCACTGAAGATTGAGCCCAGGGCTGCACGTGCTGGACAAGTGCTCTGCTTCTGAACCCCCTCCCCAGCACCTGGGGAGCATTTTAGAAAGCTGATTATAGAAGCACAGCCCAGGATCGAGATAGAGGGCCCTAGGGTGCAGCCTCGGTATGAAACGAGCTTCAGAAAAGAGTACAGCCAGAGTCGAAAACACAGGCTTAGTTCACCCACAGTGCTGCGACTTAAAGCTAACTTCACCTCAGTGAGAGATGACTTGTGGGAAGTAAGTCACTAGCCCTAGGTCCTCCAGTGAGCTCTAAATAGCTAATGTCTGCAGGAACTCTAAAGATTGCTCAGAGGAAGCTGCAGTGATCTAACACACAAGAAGCCTGGCAGAAGATAGGTGCAGTTCTCTTAGGAAGCTTCTGAGTCCAGCACATTGTGGAAGCTGCTTGTCCACCTTTCAGAGTTCCTGCCAGGAGGACACCAGCAGGACCAAAGGGAGGGATGCTTGACCAGCCAGGATTTTGTCTAAAACGATTCCATGAGAAGTGTCCATCAAAATATTGGAGCTTTGGCTTGGAGACACACACCTATAACTCCAGCACTTGAGAAGCTGAGGCAGGAGGACCTGAAGTTTAACATCCTCCTGGTCTCAATAATGAATTCAAGACCATCTTGACCTACATAGTAAGACATTGTCAAAAAAAAAAAAAAAAAAAAAAGAACCAAGGGCTGGAAGTGCAGCTCTGGGAGAGGCCCCTTCCAAGGGCCTGGGCCCAGCCCCAGCACAGCAAATTAAAAAGACCCAGATGCCCAAAGAGACTCATCCTTCTGGTTCTTCAAGTACCTCTGTCCTGTGAATGCCAGAGAGGCTGAGTATGCGTCTCAGGTGGCTGCACTGAAGCAAGCGTATGAATCAGTGTGGCATCTGCTGCTGCTTCCTTGCACCCAAAGCTCGCAAAAAGTGCCCCCTCTCCCAGTTTCCTCCCATCCTGCATCCATCCCACTCCAACCTCCACTTGCGAACTTGCGTGAACCATGCGGGCCCTAGTCTCATGGAACTAGTAATACAGCACGCCGCACATCTCACCAAGGTTATGGTACCCAGTGGGCATCATGTGAGCATACATCATGCACTCCTCCAAGTAGGATCAAACTGCTGGCTTCATAGAGAGGAAAGAGAATAGGCATCTGGGTGCTCAGAGGCCAGAAGAGAGGAAACTGGGAAAAACTACAACTTCAGTCATTGCTTCCGCACCGCAGTTTGCTCTCCCACACCTCCCACATCCTGGCTTCATCTTGACTATAGAAGCCTCATCCTGGCCCAGCCACATGTGCCTCTATATCTCTAGCAAGTTTGAGTTTCTGTGTGGGGAAGACCTGCTGGCCCTGCCTGGTGCTGCTTTCTAGACCAGCTGCCCATTGTGCTGTTGTCTCAGGAGCTCAGCCAGTTTGGGGCTAAAGTATGCATGTGAGGGTCCCAGACACCACTGGTCTCAGTGGACTACACTGAACAGCCCTTACTCAGGACACTCTCTTTTTTTTTTTTGGGGGGGGGGGAGGTAAGTGGATGGGTGTGATGTATATATTTGTATGTGTGTTGGTACATGTACACATGTGTGAGGAGGCCAGAGGTCAGTGCTGAGGGTCAATCAATGCTCAGTTACTTTCCATCTAGATTATGAGACAGTTTCTCACTGAGCCCAGAATTCAGCAGTTGGCTACTTTTACATGAATATTTGATGACTTGAATTGTATGTTTGCTGTGACTTTAATGACTGAGCCATCTCCCCAGCCCCTGACCCAATATTTTTACACAGAAATAATGAGCCTGACATTACAGTAGGTAGAGCTGGCCAAACCTCAAGGACAGCAGACAAGACAACTGGCACAGAGGACAGAGTCAAGTTCTCTCAGCCCACAAATGTAACGTTGAGTGAGTTTCTTGGCCTTTCTGTTCTTCCTTTATGTATAAAATGGTAATTAGTAAGTGTTCATAAAGTCTCCTTTGGCCATATAAGCACACCTATAGGTGTTCACCTATGTTACCTGTACACTGAGTGTCCTCAACTAGGGGCATATTTATACTCTCTCCCACGCACACTTGGAACTTTTGTCAATGTCTAAAGACATTTTTTTCACAACTGTAAAGAGATGCTACTGGAATCTAGAGGGTACAAGTTCAAGTGCTGCTATAATTAAAATATAGTCTTAACAACAAAGAATCATCCCATGCAAATGTCACTAGTGCAAGACTGAAAACCTTGCCACATGCTCACCCAGGGGGCTTTGATTTTTCAAAACCTACTTTTAATAAGGGTTCTTAAATGCTTTAACCTCCCTTCCAGCCCACCGTCCACCAGAGGTAGTGGAAAGGAAAGGTTAATAGAGCAAAGGAGGATGTGAACCTGTTTAGAAATAGCTTCAAAGCAAATCCAGGCTGCGTTGTCAGGATATCAGCAGTTCAGTTCATATAATCAGCCTCAATCCACTTGAAAATACCATTCACCGAATCAGAAGAAACCAGAGAGGCTCTGCCAGTCTGTCTGAGTTCACAGAAGCATCAAGAAGCCACCAGAACACCACTGAAAGGTTTTGGGATTTTTTGGTTTTTTTGGTTTTTTTGTTTTGTTTTTGTTTTTGTTTTTGGTGTGTTTCTCTCTGAAACAATGACAAACGATGGCTAGCAAAGAATGGTAAGACGTACCCATACCATCCAGCATCATCCACTGTCTGTCGGGTCATACTTACATCCTTTCCAAGCATCACATGCCCTTTTTCCTGGCTGCTTACCGAAAAACACATGTCTGTTCTTAGCAAAACATCCTCCCACATGTCTGCTTCAGCAAAAGTATCCTCTCATAAGGCAGTTTCCAGAAAAAAAATCACATGACACAACTGAAGTCTCCAAAGAAGCCAGAAATTTCACTTCAGGATGTGCTTGCTTTTGTGAGATGGAATCCTTTCCCCATTGGACACCTCCATGGATAAAACAGGTCCCTAAAAATAGAATGCTTCTTAACAGTGCCTCATTCCTTTCAGACTGGCCAGTGAGCCCCAGGGGTTTGCCTGTGTCTGCCTCCCCAGTGCTGGGTTTACAGGAGCACACTACCACACTGAGGTTTTATTACCTGGTTCCCAAGGGTCCTCAAGAGTGCATGGCAAGCACTTTACCAACTGAGCCATCTCCCCAGCCCCTCCTTCACTACCTTTTGTTTTTATTGGCCTGTTTGTTTCTTTGTCTATTTTAAAGAATTATCTGTGGGCTGGAGAGATGGCTCAGCAGTCAGGAGCATTGTCTGTTCTTCCAGAGGTCTTGAATTCAATACCCAGCAACCATATGGTGGCTCACAACCATCTACCCTGGAATCTGATGCCTTCTTTTAACATGCAGGTGTACATTTAGATTATTCATAAATGGTCTTAGTAACTATGAGATACAGGATCTGAAAAAAATTATTAAGGAATGTACAGGGAAGTTTAGGAGTTGATAGATTACAAGTTACAGTTGAATCATTAGGGCCTCATGCTACTCTCTGCACATGATCAGCCTTACAAACAGGAAATGAGGGACATTCCCCTCACTGGTATGAACAGGAAAAGGATTTTGATTAATTGGTGGTGGGCCTTGGTGCCTTCTTGAAGGCAGGACAGATGGTTTTAGTAAGCAGAATTCTGATGTTCTCTTACCCTTTACAGGAGTTTATAGTTGTAATAAAGATAGGGATCGGGCTGGAGAGATAGCAATTAAGAGCAGTGACTGCTCTTCCAAAGGTCCTGAGTTCAAATCCTAGCAACCACATGGTGGCTCACAACCATCCATAATGAGATCTGATGCCCTCTTCTGGTGTGTCTGAAGTACTTACATATAATAGATAAATCTCATATATATATATACATACACATATATATATCACATGTATGTGTGTGTGTATGTATATATATACATATATATATATATGTATATATATATGGATCATGTTGAAACAAAGGTTCATGACAAAGACATGGAGAACATCTTGGCCCAGTGTCTGGCTTCCTGGTATTACAGAAAGATAAAAGGATGGACTGCCCTTGCCTAAACATTTGCGTCCTACTGAAAAGGCTGCATGATATTTTAAGAAGCAAAGGAAAGGATGGTCTTGTGACTAGGATGAAGATCCTATCCAATAGAAAAAGAAAATAAGGGAGGAAAAGGGAAAATTGAAGAAGGGACTAAGAGATCGGACTTCTCATACAGAAACTAGGTATCACGACTGATAAGATAATACAGGACAAGCTTGAAATAACACATACCAGGAAATAGCTTCTTGACTAACTATGGACTAAACTCAGAGCCATTCTGTCTAGTACTTATATAATTGCAAAGCTTTATGACACCAATTTTAAGGAAAAAGACATTGAGTTAAAACTGATTTTATCTGGACTAAACTCACTGTTCTCATGAAACTTGATGTTTGCTTGTTTGTTTAATATGCTTACATAACTAAGGAAGATTTTTAGAATATGTACATTAAAAAGTTTTGTAAACAGAGGCTGGAGAGGTGGCTGAGCAGTTAAGAGCACTTGATGTTCTTCCAGAGGTCCAGCAACCATAGGCTCTACTCCACAGTTACCTGGCAATAGCCAGTTATGCCTGGCTTACTATAAAAGGGGCTATTTGCCCCCTCCTCCATTTCTTACTCTCTTATTCTCTCTGACTCCTTTCTCTCTCTGAACCCTCTCTCCCCTTCCTCCTCCCCCGCTGTGTTCCTGGCCATGCCCCACCACCCCCATCTCTGTCTTCGTCTCTACTCTCTTCCCAACTCCCCTTTCCATGCCCTAAATAAACTATTCCATACTATATCTGTCTTATGGCTGGTACCTGAGGGGGAAGGGATAAAGGAATACCTTGGCATGGGCCCACTGAGGCACCCCTCCCACCTCATCATACTGTACCTCTATCAAACGAATCCTGCCTTCAAAAAACAAAAAAACAACCCCCCCCCCAAAAAAAACAATAATCATCTGTAATGAAATCTGTTGCCCTCTTCTGGTGTGCACTCATACATAAATAAAAAATTCTATTTTTTTTTTAAGTTTTGTAATCAATAATTAATGTCTATGAGGAAATGATTTTGTTTATAAATAAAGCCTGGGAGAGATGCAGGTTGTTAGAGTAGGATCAAGTCATACCGAAATGTGTTCCCTCTCTGTCCTCTCATAAAACAAAACTAAAAGGTGTCTGATTCCTCCACTGACGCTCTTGCATCCACCCACCTCAGGCTCTGTCCTGAGGACCAGAAGCTGGACTCCAGTGACTAAGGTCAGTGAACATGCATGTATAATTCCATAGCTTCCGTGGATGCAAACTGGGAAAGGCTTAACTGGCTTTCTACTTAAAACTCATGAGGAGTTCATCAAGTAGTTGACAACAGCCAGTCTTCATCTGATGTCTGCTAGCTTGGGACCAAGTCCTCAGCATCTAACAGCTCTGAATGTCATCTCTTCAATATGGCAATTTTGTTTGTTTGTTTTGAGATACAGTGTTACTATGTAGCCTTGACTAACCTGTACCCTCTTACATTATGAGAACACACTTGCCTTAGGTCCACCAAAATCACCCCAGCTCTGCATCCCAAATGCTGGGATTAAAGACATGAGCTGCCACACCTAGCATGAATACATTTTGAAGATACACTTGTTTCTTTCAATCCCAAAGACATTGACGTTGTCCCAGAAACCTCATGCTGGGAGAAGGAAAAGGGTGAAGCCTGCTGCCCGCCAGAAGGGCAGCTCATTCCCAGAAAAAATTTCACACAAGTCTAACTTGTCAGACCATCTTGAATGATAAGACTGATGATGTGCAGGCAGTGATGACTCAGTGGTGGACAGGATCACATCTTAACTTCAACTGCTTAGATCTCACACCCCTGGTCATCTACTTGAACTTGAGTATCACTTCAGGACCCTAAATACGGACTAGAAGTGGGGGTGGGGGTGTCACTGGATCTCTTTGTCCTTCTTCCCTACATAGCCACATTGAATAAATGTTTTGCATTTTGCTATTAATTTGACTGTTTTAATTGGCTTTTAGGACCAGTAGTCAAACTTGGGCTTCATAGTATGACCTTGAGTTTGGTAACAGAAGGTTCTGGTTACATTGACATTCACAAGGGAAGAGGCAGTTGGAGCCTTAACTCTACTTTCTCAGGACCCTCTTTGACCCCATTTAGCCTGTTCTACATACACAGGATTCCAGGTACCACAGACTGGCTGCTAAAACTTCTGCTATTTCTTCTTGTATTGCACAATTCAGAGTGACCACTGCGGTTCAAAGAGGACAACCAAAATCTTGAAGGAGACGTTCAGTGTTCACTAATATGGAGAAGTTATTGGCAACTTTTCCTCTAGAGGTGCTTACATGTGCCCCATTTCCTCTCCATCAAGCTCCCAGGTATGTGCTGATACAGTGACAGGGAGGCCCAGAGGCTCAGGGCCAGTCATCAGCCAGCAAGCCCTCATGTTCTCCCCAAGCTGACTACTTGGGCTTTGATGACACTATGCTTAGAGCCCAGGTCTCAGCACAAGTCCCACCTCTCAGGTTGCTTTCTCCCAATATAGCACTTTCTTTGTTTCTTATCTTGTCTCCAAAGTCTTCAGCCTGCCCTCAGGAGTGACTAGTAACACTATCCAGACTTGGTTTGGCTTAATTCGTGAGTTCATCCAAGAGCTAATGGGTACATTGACTCATTCATTATGGAGTGTCCTTCTATTCACAGTCTGTTAGCCAAAATAGTTTGCATGATAACATCTACTTGCCTTCAGTCAGGGCAAGAAAATGCAACCTTCCCAGTGGATAAGAGGAAGAGAAGTGCAGCTCTGTGTCCAGGACAAATGACTGTCATAGCTCTTGTGAGAGGGAGGCTTCATTATGTACCTTGTGGGATCCACTACACTTCACCTAAGATCTCTAACTCTTAGATCACAATGGAAAAGGGAAAGATTGATTCGGTGTAGTTTATTCTTAGGAAAAATAAGTTGGCTTCCAATGGTCAATATACTTTTTCTCCTTTTAAAATAGTCCTAGTTGAGACTGCTCAGGGATCAAGAGAACTTGCTGCTCTTTGGAGGACATGAGTTCAGTTCCTAGAACCCACATTTGGTGATGTCCAACTGTGTGGCGCTCCAGCTTTAAGGGATCTAATGGCTTTCAAAATCAAATACACATATCACACACACAAATAAATAAAAATATTTTTAAATATAAAAATTAAAATTCAATTGTTTGGGCTGGTTTTATGTCAGCTTAACACAAGCTAACATCATCTGGGAGGAGGGACCCTCAATTAAGAAAATGTCTTTATAAAATCAGGTTGTAGGCAGGTAAGCCTATAGGGCATTTTCTTAATAAGTGATTGATTAATAAGTGGGCCCAGCCCATTATGAATGGGGATACCCTGGTCTGGTGGCCCTGGGCTCTATAAGAAAGTAGTCTGAGCAAGCCATAAGGAACAAGCCAGTAAGAAGCACCCTTCCATGGCCTCTCCACCAGCTCCTGCCTTCAGGTTCCTGCCTTGTTTGAGTTCCTGTCATGATATTCAATAGTGCAGTGGAAGAATAAGTAGAATAAACCCTCTCCTTCCCAGCCTGCTTTTGGTTGTGGTGTTTCATCATATCAACTGAAAACCTAGCTAAGACACCAACTTCATTTTTTTTTTCACTTCTAGTCTATAGTCTCAGTATTTAAAATACAATGTTTTAACTATGCTCGAATTTTGCCAGGGACAGAAAAAAACACAAGTCTATGGCTCCTAAGGGGCTATGCTAGTTTTTGTTGTAATGACAAAATACCCAACATTAACAACCTAACAGAGGACATTGTGAATGGGTAATCACCATGGCCAACCTGTCTGCATTTAGGATTCACCTGGAATAGAGCTTTTCATATTCATGACTCCCTTGTACCTGAGAAATTTTACATGACCCCAGGCACACAGATACATAAAACAGGTATGCAAACAAACATTTGTTGATAACATATCATAAATATAAATATGTTTATATTTAAAACAATTATATTTATTTTAAAACAATTATCTGTGGGCTGTTCCAGTAGGTAAAGTGGTTGCTGATATAAGTGAGGACCTAAGTTTCGATCCCCAGAACCTACATAAGCATCAAGTATGGCAGCAGGAATCTGTGACCCTTGTGCATTGGGCAGAGACAGGTAGATCCTAGGGCCTCGATGGCCAGTCAGTCTAGCTGAAACAGCAAGCTGAAGATTCAATGCAAGTTCCTATCATAAAAAAAAAAAAAAAAATTTAAACATTTTAATTTTATTTTGTGTACGGTTGCCCAAGGAAGCCAGAAGAGGGCACTGAATACCCTGGAACTGGAGTTATAGGTAGTTGTGTGTGCATGTGGATGGTGGGACTCAAACCCAGATCTTCTGTAAGAGCAGCCAGTACTGAGCTATCCCTCCAGCCCAGGAAAATCCCTATCTTTAAAAAAAAAATAGAGTTTGCAGTAATCAAGGAAGATATCCAATATCAGCTTCTTGCTTTCACATGTTCATGCATAGGTGAGTGAACACATACACATGTACACACACACACAGATACACACGTACACACACACACATACACACAAAACTGATTTGAGGGCTGGAGGGATGGCTCAATGGTTAAGAATACTGACTGCTCTTCGGAAAGTCCTGAGTTCAAATCCCAGCAACCACATGGTGGCTCACAACCATCCATAATGAGATCTGATGCCCTTTTCTGGTGTGTCTGAAGACAGCTACAGTGTACTTAAATATA